>PITA01009847.1:0-75126 GCA_004023965.1 Spilogale gracilis
GATCGAGCCCCACATCGGGCTCCCTGCTCAGTGGGAAGCCTTCTCCCTCTCTCACTCCCCCTGCTTGTGTTCCCTCTCTCACTGTGTTTCTCTCTGTCAAATAAATAAAATCTTAAAAAAAAAAAAAATCTAAATTCCAGGAGTGTTTCAGAAGAAACAAAATTGCATTACTTTCAGTTATCTCTCGCAGTGCTTTTCAAACTTCAAGGTGCAAATAGTCACCTGGAGAGCTTAATAAAATGCAGATTTGGATTCTCAGGTCTGGGACGGGGCTGAAGCTGTATTTCCAACAAGCTGCGGACTGATGCAGATGTTGCTGTCCTGGGATCCCACTGCAGGGGGTGGAGACCTATAAACTGAGAAACGAGGCTAAGAGTAAATTAACTAGAAGATGTCCTCTTTAGAACAAGTGTAAAAATAGATAGGAATGATTTATTCAAGAAATATTTAGAGTGCTTGTAAAGGATCACACTGTGTATTGGATGCTGGCGTTCAGAGATGGAAGCCCATCCCACTTGTGAGGAATCTTTCGGTCTGATAGGGAGAAACTAGATAAATAAGCAATTACAGCAGGTAATTGCGGGTGCAGTGACAGCTAGGCTTTTTGGGGACCCAGAGGAACGGTGGGGCACGAGGGAGTGGGTGACTAGACATATGAGTCTCATTCTGAAATACACAGAAGGAAGAGGACACAGAGGGGAAAGACATCCCTGATGGAAGGAAGTGCAGGGGCACAGACACAGCCCTGATAGCTCATAAATCCCTCTGTAATTGCAAATTGTTCGGCGTGACTAGAACGCAAGTGTCTGTGGGGGAGGGTAGAAAATGAGGCAGAGGGTGGGCAGCAAGGAGGACCGGAAGGCTGCAGGAACCTAAAGGTGATGAAGGGTATTCAAAGAGAATCAAGTTTGCATATTGAAAAGACCCCCTCAGCTTCAAGCCTTGGGATGGGGGGGCAAGAGAGGGGGGCAGGGAAGGCTGGTGGGAGGGCAGGTGGGGGGCGGGAAGCTGGTGCAGGAGCAAACGGTCCGTTTCTATGAACTTGATAGCCTGAACAGTTTACACAGTAAAGGCTATGGAATGTAATTAGCATATCAGGGATCTGCAAATAGTCGTCTACCTAATGCTTGAAAAAAGTCTAACCTCCAAAGACAAACATTTTTAAGTGAACACAATTCATTTGCCCTGTAAATCTGTGAGGGTAAATTTCAAAATCATCTCTGCTCCAAAAATCACAACTTCCAAATGGATGAATAAAATTCAAGGTGATGTAAAATGACATTTTTCTGCCTGCCTTCTTCATAATGCTGTGTAGCCACGAGGTGACCGCCCCGGTGACCAGGTACCAGCCAGTGGGGCCCCTTGGGGCTTGCTGTTGTGCGAGCACCAGCCACATCTGCTAAAAATGGCCCACAGTTCAGCGAACCATGCTTGGGTGCAACCGTATTCACACTGGCGTCACAGTTTGAATTCCTGTGAATTTTCAGTGGGATGCATGTAGAGGAGGGAAAAGAATTTCGAATTCCAAGACTGAAATCTGCCTCCCAAATTGGAAGTGAAAGAGAGACAAATTCGGCTCCTGTTGGCAGAGGAGAGAATAAAATGAACCGGCAGGCAAATGGGCAATATCTTGAGGCGGTGTACTTTGTCTGCCAAGGTCGGTGTGGGGGGAGCAGCCTCAGACAGGAGGCCCAGAGGCCCCGGCAGAACCCACTGTGCGCCCCCCACCCCACCGTACCCCCCTCCCGCCCCCGTCAAAAAGCCTGGCCACCCGGGGCTTTCATCCAACAGGGTGAGACTCAGACTATGGAGAGAAAGTCTAAATAAACATTCCACTGATTAAGAAATCAGAGGCAAGTCGATAATAAGCTATTTTTAATATTTAATTAAATATTTCATATTAAATTAATACAGAAAGACCCAAGCATTGCCCCCCCAGGGTACTGTTTTCCCTTGTGTTGAGGCCACGTTAAAATTCCAAGTTGCAGTTAGAGTCTCCGTCAATAAGGAGAATGATAATAAAAAGTCTCAAGGTTATAACAACAGTTTGCATCAACCAGGTATCCTAACCTCTCCTAATAAATTCATGTTATCTGTTCATTTGACCTGCTTCTCAGAATAATCTGGAATGACTCAGAGAGCATCTTCCACCCAGTTTATAGAGAATAAAACTGAGGTCCAAAGCCAAGATACATGTACCAAATCACACGCTAGGACTATCTTATTCCCTATTCATGGCTCTAACAGTTCTTGAGACACCATAGGGTGAATATCTACTCCTAAACAAGTCTGTGCTTTCAAAGTATAAACATACTCATATCATCAAAAATACTGGCAAATTTTACTTATATTTTCCCACAGGTGGCAATTCCTGCTTAGACTGATTGGCTTCCACACTCCTGAAAGCCATTTCCTTTCTGAATCATAGCATAGTTGGCAATAGTTAACAAACAATTTAGAAAACCTCTATAAAAACACAGTGGTCTGTGCTAGGAAATAAGGATACAGAATATAAAGAGTATAGACGGGTGGAAATGACTAGAACATTGGGAGATAAGGGCAGCCCAGCACAGGGCCTCATGCCACTGCCATGCCCAACGTATTCTAGTTCCCTCCATCCAGAGGAGGGGTCCGTGAAGACAGCCCAGATCTCAGAGGAGCCGAGCGGGACTCTGGCTCACCTGTGGGTTTGAGGAAGTGGAGGGGAGCCTGGGTCGCCTTTGTTCCTCCAGAACAGTAGGACACTCTGAGCAGCTCCTGTTCATTCTCAGCCCACAGTCTTCTCTGAGTTCACAAATCCTTCTTCTAGATTCCAGAAAGGCCGGTCCCTAACAACCAGCACACTCCCCGAGTCTTCCAACTCAGCAGGACACTCCTTCCTCCCTTTGGTCTTTGAAACCTGGAGGTCCCGGGACCCCACCCCTCCTGTGGTTTCAAGTCTTTGTGAGGGGCAGTTCTAAGTGTCCCCTTGGCTCAGCTGTAGCACCCAGTTCCTTAATTAAACACTGATCTAGGTGTTGCCGGGGTGACTATCCACCAACAGTTGACTTGAACTAAAGAGATCATCCTTTATAGTATGGGGGGGGGGGGGCGGGAGGCTTCCTCAATCCACTGAAAGACCTTCACAGCATAAACTAAGGTTCCCAGGAAAAAGAAATTTCACCTCGAGACTTGTATCAACTCCTGCCTGAGTTCCCAGACTGCCAGCCCGCTCTACAAATTTCAGACTTGCAGCCCGTACAATGGGAGGAACTTCTTCAAATAAATCTTCTCGTGTGTGCAGGTGCGCATGCGCGCTTGTAAGTCCCACACTCCGCGTACCTCGGTGTGGGGAGGAAGGTTATCCTGCTGCTCCTCGTTGTCACTTTCAGACCTTACTCATCCATACTTTGGTCCAACCATGAAAAGACATCAAGGAAGCTACCAGGACAAAACCTGCGACCCCAGGTTTTGACTTCAGCTCTGCCTCAGCCCCCTGGCGGTGGGGGTGCCGTCCTCTTCTGATGTCCCAGCCACCTCCCTGCCTTCAGGGAGACAGACCCTGGACCCGAATCACAGGCTTCTACAGCCACAGCCCCAGCCACAGCCAGGGCACCTCTGCCTGCACACATTTGTGTCACCCGGCCCTGGCCTCATCTCGAGGGCCTACTCGCCTCCCTTCCTGAGCGTTAGCTCTGGAGGATCTCATGCTCAGTGTGCAAAAATCCAAGGCACACAGCCCTCCCTCTACACTCAGTTCTCATCAAGAGTTCCCAAGCTCCATGTATGGCACATCCCTCCATCTAGTCATACCAGCCAAAACTTTACAAAAAAAAAAAAAATTCTGCCCCCTCTCCCTCATCTCTTTACTTCTGCTTCTTTACCAAGATTTCCAAAAATACTTCCCCAATATGGGCACCTGGGTGGCTCAGAGGCTTAAGCCTCTGCCTTCTGCTCTCCATGATCTTGGAGTCCTGGGATCCAGTCCCACATCGGGCTCTCTGCTGACGGGGAGCCTGCTTTCCCCTCTTTCTCTGCCTGCTTCTGTGTCTATTTGTGATCTCTCTTTCTGTCAAATAAATAAATAAAATCTTTTTAAAAAAATATTTCCCCAGTATGCCTATATATCTTCACCTCCCCCACCCTCAACCCAATGTGGACTACCATTAACTCTCATTCAGACTATTCTAAACTGTGCCCTTCGCTACAAAGATGCCAGAATAATCTTTTCAAAATGCAAATCTGATCATCCTCTCCAATTAAAAGACTTCAGTGAATTTTATTGAAGGGAAAAGCCCCTGCCTCCTCTTCAGGGTCATCCCACACACCATGATTCCCCTCCACTCTGCCCCGAAACAGGCTTGCATCTCCCAGGCCCTTGAACTTAACGCTCTATCCACTCTACCTGAAAACTTCTGTCTTCTAACCCCTATTCCCGTCCTGTGGGTCTGCCTCTTTAGACACTCAAGCAGGCAGGTGCCGAGATGGATTCAGAAGTATAAGAGATTTACCAGGGAAACTTCTGTTTGTAGAGAAAGTCTCAGCCAAGTCATGAGGATGAGCAGTCTGGGGAGAAGGTGGCCTTGGCACAAACATCATGTTGGATCCCAAAGGTGCAGCAGGAAGAGGTTGTCAGCCAACTGCTCTTCTTTCAACAAGCTCTCTCCTAAAGGAAGAGCTATGTGTCACATCTGCAACACGGCTGCATATCTCAGTGCAAACTGCACATTTTTCAGCCAAAGTATTTTCCTGTATTTAAAGATGATTCCTTAGATTACTAGGGATTACCAGAGCAACATATATCAACATTTTAAAGATTCTTGACTCATCACAATTCCCCATCACTGCAAAAAGACTGAATTACTTTCACTATGCTGTGTTTACTAAGACATGAAATTGCACCAACATATTTTATAACATTTTAAAGAATAAAATTAAAAGGGATGTTGGGGGAAGGGAGGCTTTGGAGGTAACAGTAAATTGAGAAAAAGAAAATTTGGGGTGCCTGGGTGGCTCAGTTGTTAAGCATCTGTCTTAGGCTCGGGTCGTGATCCTGGAGTCCCAGGATCGGACCCCGCATCGGGCTCCCTGCTCAATGGAAAGCCTGCTTCTCCCTCTCTCACTCCCCCTGCTTGTGTTCCCTCTCTGGCTGTGTTTCTCTCTGTCAAATAAATAAATAAAATCTTTAAAAAAAAGCAAAGAAAATTTTATTACATTCCCATTTTCTTAAAAATCTATAAAATATCAGTTTTATTACAGAAAGAGAGGGCTATAAATATGTGTGCTCATCGTTAAACAGAACTCATCTTTTTTCCATTCAATTTGTTTGGTAAATAACAAACCTCACACTAGAGATTGAAAGTGACTCAAAATACTTTTCTTTAAAAAAAAACAAAACCCTCATTTTATGTTTCCTGAAAAGGTGAAGAGATAAGTATAATACAGTTCCTATCCTTGGGAAGTTCCATCCTATTTGGAGAAAAAGAATGTAATAACTAACCATATACCACAGTATGTGCATTATAATGAAGTGACTAGAGATGAGAGAGGAATTTATTCAGCCAACATGGAGAGATAAAGAGAGAAAGAAGAAACAGAGGATTCAAAGACCTGACATACAACCTGGACTTTGAGGGATGAATAGGAGTTTTCCAAGCAGAAGACATTAGCCAATACAGAATTCGTGCATGCAGAGGCATGGGGGTATGACAAGTGAGTGCAATGTTAGAGGGTGTGACTATAGATGAGGTATTAAAGACAGGGTGTTTCAGGTTTTATTCTCATATGCTAAGGTGCTTGCATTCTCCTCTGCAAACAATGCAAATGTTGAAAAGGTTTTTGAGGTGTTTTGTATTTTTTTTTAGTTGAAGTAAAGTTGCCATACAATATTACATTCATTTCAGTTATATAATAGTGATTCGACAATTATATACTTCACAAAAAGCTCATCGCGATCAGTATAGTTATCTGTCACCACATAAATTTTTTTTTTAAAGATTTTATTTATTTGACAGAGAGAAACACAGCCAGAGAGGGAACACAAGCAGGGGGAGTGAGAGAGGGAGAAGCAGGCTTCCTGCTGAGCAGGGAGCCTGATGTGGGACTTGATCCCGGGTCTCCGGGATCATGACCTGAGCCGAAGGCAGTCGCTTAACCAACTGAGCCACCTAGGCGTCCCACCACATAAAATTATTACAATATTTTTGACTATATTTCCTATACTGTACTTTTTCATTCCTGTGTGTACCACACTTATTTTATAAGTAGAAGTTTGTACCTCTTAACCCCCCTCACCTCTTTTGCCCATCCTCCACCATTTCCCTTTTGGCACCCACTAGTTTGTTCTCTGTATTTATGAGTCTGATGTTTTATTTATTTGTTTGTTTGTTTGTTTGTTTATGTTTACATGGAGCCCAACACAGGGCCCAAATTCATGAGGCTGAGATCAAGACCTGAGCCGGGATCGAGAGTCAAACATTTAACCAACTGAGCCACCCCATTGCCCACAGATTCCACACATAAATAAAGTTATATGGTACTTGTCTTTCTCTGTACGGCTTTTTTCACTGAGCATAATGCCCTCACTGTCCATCCATGGGGTCATGAGTGACAAATTTTATTCCTTTTTATGGCTGAGTGATATTCCATTGTGTAAATACATTACATCTTCTTTATCCATTCATCTATTGATGGACACTTAGGTTGCTTCCGTATCTTAGCTATTACAAATAATGTTGAAAGGTTTTCGAGTAGGGAGGTATATATTCAGAGCTGTGTTTTAGGAAGATCATGATGCCAGCAAGGAGGAGGGATTAGAGATGAGACTGGAAGCAGAGAGGCCATTAAACTATTGCAATAGTCTGGGTCAAGAAGCATTAAGGAGATTGAATTGAATCAGAGACTAATAGCAATGGGAAAATGTGAAGATGGACAGAATCAAAACCTTTTGGGATATAAGTCTGGGGCTTAAGCATCATCAGAAGTTCTCAGTCTCGGGGCGCCTGGGTGGCTCAGTTGGTTGAGCGACTGCCTTCGGCTCAGGTCATGATCCCAGAGACCCGGGATCGAGTCCCACATCGGGCTCCCTGCTCAGCGGGAAGCCTGCTTCTCCCTCTCTCACTTCCCCTGCCTGTGTTCCCTCTCTGGCTGTGTTTCTCTCTGTCAAATAAATAAAACCTTTTAAAAAAGAAAAGAAGCTCTCAGTCTGGTTTCTAGATTCAGTGGCTCAGTCTTTAAGTGGAGTACACATAGCTGATGTCCCTGAAAACAAAACCTTAAGAAGAATCATCTTTCCAAGATCCCACAGAAGCATTTCACAGCTTGTCATCAGATAATTCAAATACGTAGGCCTTAAAAGAGTTACTGTAACCCTCCTGGTTGACACCAACATATTCTCAAATCTTACAATGATTCATTGAACATTGGGTTCATAGGATGAAATCTTTTTAATGACTTGGAGTAAGATTCTTGTCATTTTCATAAACAGTTAGCTGAGGGATGTTGTAATAGGAAAAGTGAGAAGTGGACATGATCATTCTCAAATGTGAACCATCAGGCTCTCAAACCAGACAAAGTTATTCTTTTTTTTTTTAAAGTTACTCTTTATACTCCCTTTTTTGTTCAAAAGATGTCATTTCCTTCTTATTTAGTCATACAATTGAGATTCAGCCACTCTGCTATCTTCAAAGAGAATAAAATTAATCAACTTATTCCAAGAAAGGAATCTTAGAATGACGTTATGGTCTAGCAATTATGGTCCAAAACCATGTGTGACTGCAGAACTCAGTTAAATATGACCAGTGGTCACTAGCATTAAATGGATTGTATGGATGGCAGTGACCCTTGGTACCAGATAGCTTTTTAGGAAGTTCAACAGAAATGGAAGACTCACACTAACGGCTTTAATGCCACTAATGGTTTTAAACCCACCCTTGGCTCTAAGGAGCTTTTTATGGGTAACTGAGAGACATGTGCCTTCTTACCACACATTCACATGTGTGGTTGCCTGACAGACACCTCTACCTTGGATGTCCCATTGACCTCCCAAAGTTGACATGTAATCATTTTGCTCCTAGGGTCCACCCTTCCTGTCATGTCTCCATGACTACTGGCATCCCACCACAGGCAGCCCTCATCCATCTTTGATTTTTTTTCTTCCTTACCGTACACACGAGTCAGTAGCCCAGCTACCCCATTCATTTTGCCTCTTCCATGACTCTTGCTACTGTCACCACAGGGTTTTTGTTCCTAGTTCCTCTTCCCTGGAATAGAGTCCTCTAACAAGCTTTCACCTCCCAAACTCCTCATATTCCTGTCCATCCAGTGATGATCCCCAAATTAACCTTTCTAAAGTGGAGCTTTTAGAATGTTCAAAAATGGTTTAATGTTTTTACTTTTTCTACCAAATAAACTTCACGCTCCTTAGTCTGATAGCTTCAGGCCCTAAAAATCTGGCTCTCACACCCCCCTCATCCTAAATGTGAACCCAAAGTGGACAACTACTTATGAGTCAGATCTTACAATCCTTTCTGGATCCGTGATCCTGTTAAAGCGTGACTCTGCTGAAGATATCTCTGCCCTCTCCACCCACCAGAATCTGTGAACTACTTCCATAATGTCATGCTGACTAAGCAAACAAGCAAAAACAGTACACCAGAACACTGATATAGTTGTGCTCATTCTTCTTCCTCTCTCCATTTCTCCACCCATCAATCTATCTAGAAAAAGGAACTTTGGTTTTATTTATTTATTTATTTATTTATTTATTTATTTATTTGACAGAGAGAGCATAAGCCGGCAGAGCTGCAGGCGGAAGGAGAGGGAGAAGCAGGCTCCCTACTCATCAGGGACTCAATGCGGGGCTCAGTCCCAGAAGCCTGGGGTCATGACCTGGGCCAAAGGCACTTAACTCACTGAGCCACCCAGTGCCCCAGAAACTCGGTTTTAAAAGATATACATCAAGTGGTTGTTAAAAGGAGATTTCTCTTGGCTGCCCCACAATTCTAGGTGAGTTTTTTTTCTTAATTTTCTCTAATATTCCTGTAGAGAACATGCATCATTTTTATGAGAAAAAATACTAAGTTTTAAGACAATAATTACAATTTAAATTTTTCCATATTTTAAGGCTCTCCTCACATCTAACCTCTTCACTAAACATTCCTTGGTGATTAAAGATATGTATAAACATCCCTTGGTTCAACTTCCTAAGTAGCTTTGTGCGCACACACAGACACACACACACACAGTTGTGGTTAAGAAAGAGCATAAGCTTTGAAACCAGGAAAAAATGCAAAATCACTTTTTTTTATGGGTGGGCAGGAGGTAGTTAAGTAGGCCTCATGCCTGGCATGGAACCCGAGCCAGGGCTTGAACTCACAACCCTAATATCAAGACCTGAGCTGAGATAAAGAGTCAGGTGCTTAACCACTGAGCCACCCAGGCACTACAAAATCACCTTTGACTGTCGCTTGTGCTCCATTCCTGACGCTACCATTCCACACCGCGATGTCACCAATGGTCAGTCTCAGCGGGACTCATCTTACCAGCACCATATACAACACAGCACGACACACTGGTTTTTTGTTTACAACAGTATACTTTTTAAATGGATAGCTATTGATCAAGAAATCATTTAAGAACAAACTTTGTATACACTTCCAGTTAAATAATAGTACACTGCCACTGTAGCCCATCTTTAAAAAGGAAAAGAAAACTTGCAAAAGAGAGAAGAGCATACATTTCCCTTACTGAGGGCCCCCTGTCACTCCTATCTAACCTCTTCTTTGCCTTGACTTCCGCTCTGGCCTTACCCCTATTCAGTGTTTGGAATTCAAAGTTACCGTTATCTGGGGTATCCCCATTGTCTTCAGTCAGTGATAGGTCTCAGTTGTCAGGGTCCTGATAAATCTGGCCATTGGGTATTGTGGGGAGACGGGAAGAGTAACTAAAAGGAACATTTCTACAAATTTTTCTTAAATTTGGTAGGCAGAGACATTCTTCATTACCACAATTTCCAGGTCAGCTCTTTAGTCTTTGTTGCTCTGTCTGTAAGAGGGTGGGCTCGGGTCCCTTTGCTTCATCCAGACTCAGGGTCTTTTTCATTTGAAATCAGCTTTCCTGAATAGTATAAAAATATCCCCTATTTATCACTATTTTCATAGAAAGTTAACTTTTGAAAGCAAGAACATTTTTATTAGTATTTTAAAAAGCTAGCTCTAAATTGCATTTAGCTGAAGCCAAAGGTACAATTCAATTTATTTAAATGCAATTTCTTATGAATGTACTTGGAGAGGTCAGTAAAAGAGTGCTGGGGGAATTTCCATTGTATCCATGATGCTTTCCTTTGACTGCACAGAAGTCAAGAAATTTCAAGTATTAGGACAGAATGTTCAGCATTTCAATAATTAGCTGACCATAACCTGGAAATAAAAAATGGGAGAAAAAAAACAAGTCTTTCAAAAAACAGAAATAGTGCACTTATGTCCCTGAGTACACATTTCTGGCTGCGCAAGTAAGCTTGCACATTGGGCTGGAAAAAAAAATTAAGACTACATATGGAAGCATTTTCTATTAATAAGGTATTTAAAATACACACATATCTTATACCTTATTTCTACATTTTAATTTCACACTCACACTTTTTTTTTTTTTTTTGCTTCCTAATATGGATGACTGGGTAATATGGATGACTGGGTAATATGTAGCTTAAGTATCGAATTGCCAGTCATTTTTCTTATGCCATTCTTTTCTTCAAAATCATGTATTTTCCAAAAGTACATCAATAACTTTATAGCTGATGGATTGTGAGTCCTTTGTATTTAAAAACATTAATTTAAGAAGAGAAGACCAAGATGTATATCTAAATTATAAGGATAATGAAAAGATATATTTTTTATTTTTATTTTTTAAGATTTTATTTACTTAATTATTTGACAGAATAGAGACATTGTGAAAGAGGGAGCACAAGTGGGGGAAGTGGGAGAAGTTCTGCTGAGCAGGGAGCCTGATGTGGGACTGGAGCCTAGGACCCTGAGCGGAAGGCAGACGCTTAATGACTGAGCCACCCAAGTGCCCCGAAAATTTTTTTTCTTTTTTCTTTTTTCTTTTTTTTTTTAAAGATTTTATTTATTTATTTGACAGAGAGAAACACAGCTAGAGAGGGAACACAAGCAGGGGGAGTGAGAGAGGAAGAAGCAGGCTTCCTGCCGAGCAGGGAGGCAGAGCTCAATCTCGGGTCTCCAGGATCATGACCTGAGCTGAAGGCAGATGACTGCTGACTGAGCCACCCAGGAGCCCCAGTTTTATTTCTTTAGTAAAAGGAGAAAAACCAAAGATGGTATAGTGGGAACAGTGAAGGCTGCAACCCATGTACTTAGGATTGTTTAGGTTAAAGTCTGTGCCAGATCAATTGTCATCTTTAAATTTTCCTGATGATAAACTCAGATTTTAGAAATTATTTAAAAGTCCTAAAAGGAATATATAAAAAAAGATAAATTTCTAAATCCAAGCTGGAAATTAAGTGGGTATAATTTCATGAGGAATTTGGGATAGCTCTACAAAGGAGCACATTATGGAGTTTGGGATGTTCTGTGTCTGTGAAAATTTCATTATATTAAACAATTAGTGAAAAGTATAAGAGAAGGCAGGAGTGAGACTATTGATGAGCTGGTGTCGACAGAGTTCCCATTCTCTGAGCTAGTCACTGACATGCAGAAAGTTTTTCTGTGATGCTTCAACAGAGGTTTAGCACACAACACAGAGAGCCAGTCTCCAGATTGCTGAACAGCGACAATATATACCATTAAGTGAAAAATTGGATGGGAAGCTGGCTCATTGGGTTGGTGCTTACAGTCACAAGAAACTCTTCAGAACATTAATAGATTACAAGGAGTGGTTTAAATTTCTGTGACCGACCTCTCAATGTAGTCAGCAGCAGAATAAAAACCCAAGTAATACCTCAGACAGAGTGTGTTCTGCTGTTGACCCGGTCTCTGATCTTAGGTATTGAATTTTGCTTCTCTAGACCTCAGTTTCTTCATCTGTAAATGAGACTGTATCATCACGTGATCTCAGGAGTTCCACCAACTCTAACGTTCTGGGATTCAATGAATAGTGAGCCTACATAGATCATATTATAGGACCAGGATTAAGTGAACGATAAAGGGGAAAATACACTATGAAGTAATCTAACCACTAATATTTTCATGTGGTTAAAAAATATTTTCAGATTTTAAGTTCACAGGAATGAAGTAGAAATGGCTAACATATAAGAGATGCTCAACTTCGTTTCTAATTTTAAGATGCAAATAAAAACAATGGTGTACCATTTTCAGCAGTCAGATTAACAAAGGTGATATGTTTTGATCTCAGGGGTGACCGAGTGTCAGGAAACTGGCCCTCTTAATGCTGTTATTATGAATGGAAACTGGTATACCTTCTTAGAAGTCACTTTGTTAATATCTATCCAAAGTTATGTTATATACTCGTTAAGTAAACAATTTCCCTTCTAAGGATTTAGCTTACATATGTACTTGCAGAAGTACACTCAACTATGTGTACAAGAATGTCCATGACAGAACTCTTTGAAATACAATCATGAATGTAACATAAGTATCCGTTAACAGGAAAATGGTTAGATAGATCATACACAGTGCGTCCATTTTATGGGATACTACGCAACTCTATAAAAAAAAAATCTGTGTGTTGAAATGGAAAAATGCTAAAAATATTATCCACTGAAAAATCAAGATGGAGAACAATATGTATAATATATAACTTGATTAAAAATAAAGAAAAAAGGGTCACCTGGATGGCTCAGTTGGTAAGTGTCTGCCTTCGGCTCAGGTCATGATCCCATGGTCCTGGGATGGAGTGCTGCATTGGGCTCCCTGCTCAGTGGGAAACCTGCTTCTCCCTTTTCCACTCCCTCTGCTTGTGTTCCCTCTCTAGCTGTCTCTCTCTGTGTCAAACAAATAAATAAAATCTTAAAAGAAAGAAAAATTTGATATTTGTATGTTTATTTTCTAGACGTTTTCTAGAATGCCGTTACAATTTGGGTCACCTTAGGGACAAGGGATTGGTGGTTAGGGGATGAGGGAGAGATCTTTCCTTTTATTTTATAATTTTTTTTAACCATGATCATTTACATTTATAATAATAATAATAAAAAACCTACTTAAGACAAGAAACAGCCTTGTTTTAGAATTTCCACATCCTGTAGGACAGACTGCTGTCCCATAAGACACTGACACCTACGGTTGTAGGGAAGAAACATCGCAGAACGAGCACGTAGCCTGGTGCCTGGAGGATGGTGCCCTGTGGCTTGTCCACAGCTCAGCTGCAGGTGTAGACATTATGGGACTTATGGGCAGGAGGACTCTGGTACAACTGTTATTTTTGCCTACTCAGTATCCTTTTCCCCTTCTTTTGGTAACAGATTCATTTTTTGGAGGTAGGGGGACCACTCTCCCTGCAGCCCCTAGTCCATATATTTCAGGTTGGGGAACCAGCCCTTCGCCTCCAGTTTCAAGTGTGAGCACTGACCTTGGCCTGGCCGAAGCACGCAGAACTGTCACGATTGCTTCCCTGGGCCAAGCATATGCGATGAGAGCATCCCCCCGAACTTCTGCTAGGATTCCGGGAGAGACACCCTCCCTGTCTGAGTGCAGAGCGGCTGGAATGTTGGTCCCTAACTGCCAGGGCCATTGCGGTCACCACCTAGGTCGAGATTTGCCTGAAAATGAAACAATAAGGGAAATAAGAACTTACGTGATGAGAGACAGGGTTCTGTGGACACAGAGCACTGGGACCAGCCATGCAGAAGCCTTTTCAATTACTTTTCTCCATGAGCTAATACATTCCATTCTTCCTTGTACTGATTTGAGTTCAGCTTCTATCAGTTTCCACACAAAGTCCCTGCAGCTAGAAGCACCTCGGCACTTTCTTCCAAGCTGGCCATGCCCATGCCGCCTTCATGAGCCTATGCCTGGCAGCAGGGGTGCCCAAGAAGCAGTATTTCTACTTTTTACCATTGTCTGGCCTATGATTTCCTTATCCTCTGACCCCTGTCCCAGAAGGTGCTCCGACAGGCTCTGACTTCTAGCTCAGTGACATTTCTGCTGCGTGAGGCAATCACACTAATATCCCAGCAGTGCTTCTGTGTAAAACATTGACTGGTTTTTGTACCATTTTTTCCTTCCATTTTGGGTCTCTTCAATAATTAAGACTTAGAGATGAAAGATGAAACCCAGATTCCTAAGCCCCAACTCTTCACCACATGGCAGCTTTTACAAAACCCAAAAGATTGGGGCACCTGGATGGTATGGTCAGTTAAGCAGCCCACTCTTGGTTTAGGCTCAGGTCTTGATCGCAGTGTCCTGGGATGGAGCCCTGTGCTTATGCCCAGTGCTCAGCATGGAGTCTCCTTCAGGATTCTCTCTCTCTGCCCCTATCCCCATTTGCTCCAGCTCTCTCTCTCTCTCTCTCTCTCTCTCTCTCTCTCTCTCTTTCTCTCTCTCTCATAAATGGAGAGATGTTTAAAAAATTTTTTTAATTAAAAAAAAAAGCCTAAAAGATCAAGGTCTTTTAGAGGTCAGACCTCTACCTCAGAACCACATAGACCCTTACTAAAATCTGTTATTCAAACACTTGATTTTGGAGGTTACTGGGAGGCTCAGTTGAGCATCTGCCTTCAGCTCAGGTCATGATCCTGGGGAACTAGGATCGAGCCCCAAGTCGGGCTCCTGGCTCAGCGGAGAGTCTGCTTCTCCCTCTGCCCCTCCACTGTTCATGCTCTCTCTCTCTCAAATACATACATACATAAAATCTTTTTTAAAAATGTATACCAATAAATATCCAAACAAACACTTGATTTTTAAAATATTTACTAGAATAAGGTAGGCATTCTTTTTTTTTTTAAGATTTTATTTATTTGAGAGAGAGACAGAGTGGCAGAGCAAGCACAAGCAGGGGAAGAGGCAGAGGGAGAGGAGCAGGGAGCCTGATAGGGGCTTCATCACTCCATGTGGATTTCTAATGCATTTGCAAACACAGCCCAACCCAGAAATGTGTCTGGAGGAGGAAATGTCAGAGACCCTTGGAAGATGTCCACATTTGTCTCCTTGCAGGTGTCAGATCACACGGCCGGCTCCGTGACACACTGACTGTGTGCGTGTCAGGCACAGTGACTGGCTTCGTGACACACTGCCCACCACACTTGATCATCGAGACCAGGGCTGGCGTGGCTCGGGGCACCTGGGCCAGCTCCTTGCTCTCCGTCTGCGTTTCCACTGCCAACCCCACTCCTCCCAATGGTTCACAAATGTGGGGAACTTGGGGGTTCTTCCTGGGGCTCCGGGAGGGGCCACAAGCCTCCCTTGCCACACCTACTACAGACTCAGAGCCATCAACAAGGCCTGAAAGACAATGACGAGACACTTTGCAGGCAGTGTGCACGGATCAAAGAGAATGGCAAAGAGGCATCTGTGAGTTGTGAACACGCCTCCCGTCGCTTCGCCGGCAGAGTGACAGGCTGGCTGGGAACCGCAGCAGCCAGGGTCTGTAGCAGCGCCCCCGACGGTGCCTCTGCCAAGACGTGCAGGCTCCTGGGGACTGCAGAGGCTGCAGGCTTTGTGGTTCAGAGTTGGACTTTTCTGTCTGAATAAATTCAAAGGCAGGTGCAAAATGAAGGAACTGGAAAACCCAAAAGAAAACTACCACTAGCTGACTGTACTCTCGTTCCTCTTGCTCTGTGAGGTTACGCAAGGCCAGTGCTGGGCTTGGGGGCGGCCCCGTGGGCCCTGGTGGTATATTACCAGCAGTCGCAGGAGACACTTGGTAACCCAGGCAATGATGCACCCCCGACGAGGGCAGCCTGCAGGGAAGAATTGTTGGCGATCGTGTCTTCATCTTGTGTTCAGGTTATTAAAAAGTGCTATGAGGTTCACGGCTACGTTTCCCTGGATTCTCTGCGCATCTGCTCGGGGTCCACAGCTCTTTTCCTCACTGGCAGTGTTGCCCCGCTCTCTGTTGTCAGCCTGTCCTTCTTTCAGTCACCCTGCACCGCCTCTTAACTGAAGAGTCACTCACCTGATACATGGGATTTGGATCAGGCAGATTTGGAATCCATCACATAATTTTCCTCAAAAGATAAAATCTGTGCTTAGCATGATGGACAAAGGTGCTGAGAACACACAAAAAGAGCGTATATATTCATATTATTTGAATGATTCCTTATTGTCTGCAGGATAAAAAAAAAATATTTAGAAACCCCTTAGCTATCCACTCCCTGGATTCCTTATTACTCTCAAAATTGCCATCTAGGCAAACTGCTCCATGAACACCCCCTTGAGCTATAGCTGGTACTATTCTATTTTCTGGAAAGTTTCCTCTACTTTTATTTTTATCACTGTTAGATTGAAAGCATCTTGAAGGCAGAAATCATTTTCTATTATTCTAGCCTGATGCTAAATAAAATAAAAACATATAATGCATAAAATAGTAGGTGATTAATAACGCCTTGAATTAATTACTGCTCTTCAGTCCTATGAGACACAACTCAAAACCTATCACTTCCATAGAGCCTCCCAGCCTTCCCTCCTACAGAAACCCTCTCTTCATGAACCCCTCCAGCGTCTATTATCTATATGATTCATTTAGCAACCAGCCATGAGATACAATTCTTTTGCCAATTTTCTCATGCTCTTGATTTTATTTCCATGGGTTTATGCTTTACCTCTTCAGGAATCATGAAATGTCCTTACTTCCCACAATCTCTGAGCTCCTAAATAGTCCCCTCAACAAGCACAAATAATTATCCAAAGTGAATTCTACTTATATAAATTGTTTAAGTACAAGCAATTACTATTCATTGTTACTTAAGGCCTGCTAGGTTTTTCAAAGCACCCTAGAATTTTGCAACCCTGCCTTATTTTACATTGAAGTCATGCTCTTTCCCTACATCTTGCAACAATTGTGAATGACACATAAAACATGACCATTTAAACATGATCAGTGCATTTAGAAATTGAAGTGTGACTCCTAAAAATGTAATTGTTTAAAGGAAAATATGTAAGTTGTCTAATCATACTTTCCGTGCCTGTATATATGTGTACATGTTATGTCTCTCACCTCATAGAGCTACCAATTTCCAGGATGACCCCGGTGATACTTAACCCCGGGCCTTCCTGCTCCAGTGAGTCTCTGGTGTCCTCCCACATTGATAGGGCTGAACTGTGCAACCCATAGGTTACTGTGGAAACAAAGGAATGTGGCTTCCAAGGCTAAATTATAAAAGACACTGCTTGTTCTTTTGGGCCATTCACTTTGGGGGAAGCCAGCTGCCGTATTGTAAAGACCCTCCAGCCGCTCCTAGAGCAGCCTTTGTAAGCAAGGACCGACTTGCCAACCATATGAGCGCATCAGCACGGAAGCAGCTCCTCCAGCCCAGTCAAGCCTTCAGCTACTGTAGCCCAACTGACATCTTGACTTTCATCCCTTGAGAGAATCTGAGCCATGACCTCAGTCTCTCCCATGTTCCTGATCCACAGAAACTGTGTGATATAACAAATGTTCACTATTATTTTAAACTACCAAGTTTTGGAGTGATTGATTATGTGTCACCATGTCTAACTATTACATCTTAACATGGACATTTTTACATCATACAGCAATAAAAAGAGAATTTCTATGACAAACCACGCTATTGTAAGCACAAATTAAAAGATCGGGTATTGTGTAGGGAAAAGCGAGTGTCCTCAGTGAGATAAATCAAATGAACTTCATTTGAAATATGGAGGAAATATGTTAAAACTTAACCAGTATTGAAGTCTTCATTATTTTAGGTCTTATCAATTGTCCAGTTTATGGAAAGACACACAACAATATGGCAACATGTAACAAAATGAAGAGAACGGGGTTGTCTGTGTCACCTTCCAATCCCAAGCCAGTGTCATCTCTCACCTAAACTACAATAAGAACGTCCAATTAGTCTCCCCATAATCTCTCTGTCTCCCACATTTTCAGACTGAACCTGGAACTACCTTTTAATATTCAAATCATATCATCATTGCTTTAAAACTCTTCACAAAATAACCCTTTGTTCCTAAGATGAATCTCCAAGTCTTGAACACTTTGGCCCTGCCTGCTCCTCCAGCCCCAATCCACAATGGTCACCAGGTTCTCTGTGTCTTCCAGCTACACAGACCCTCTTGAAGTCCCCAAGTTTGCCATACCTGCTCCCAACTCTGGGCCTTGGCGCATTCTGTTCCCTCTGTCTTGTCATCTCTCAAGGCTCACGCTTACCCAGATCTGGTCTTTTCTCCCCTTGGACTCCCCCTTTCTCATCCTTCAAATTTCAGGGTCAGGGTCAGTCCTTCAGGGAGCCCTTACTGATGCCAGCCCAGGCAAGGTTCTTGGCCACATGCTAGTTGAAACCTCTACCTTTTCCTCTAAGCTTTGGCTCGGTGTATAGTTGTTTGATTCATGTGTCTTTCGCAGCTGTGAACAGAGGCACCACTGCTGTGTCTGTGTTCTGCACAAAGGGACCTGGCCCAGGGCCCCTCGCAAATAAAATCTTGTCTGGGCTCTGCCTGTCAAGATGTGTCTAGGTCTGCATTATGTACCTTTTGGTCCTTCATCTGCAGGGGGTAGGGGTGTGGTGGTAAATGACACTGCAGGCTCCATGAGAACACAGATGGCTTCGCATGTAGATCACCATTAAATCTCCAACAGTTAGCACATGGAAGACACTCAACAAATATTGGCTCAATTAATTAATTTATTAATTAAGAACCAGTTTAGTCAACCTACCTTAATTTGAGGGCTGTCTGACTGCTTCTTGCATTCCCTTTCTAATGTCATCCCTTGAGGATTGCTCTAACCACAAATACTTCTGGGAATATACTATATCAATAACATGAGTTAATTTATATGAGATTAAGAAGCCAATTGCTTTATAAGGCCCCAAGAAAATAGGACCAGGAACGGAAGACTTGTAAAGAGGAAGAAAGTTCTGGAAACTTCTCATTTTTTCACAGGCTCTGAGCTCTTTCTCTAACAAAAAATAGTTATAATAAATTACAAACAACAATTCCTTTCCATTGTAAAATGAAAGGATTACTTGACATTAATTAGCTTTCTATCATCTCGACTGATCAAGATACCAGTATCCAGGGGCGCCTGGGTGGCTCAGTTGGTTAAGCAACTGCCTTCTGCTCAGGTCATGATCCCGGAGACCCGGGATTGAGTCCCACATCGGGCTCCCTGCTCAGCGGGAATCCTGCTTCTCCCTCTCTCACTCCCCCTGCTTGTGTTCCCTCTCTGGCTGTGTTTCTCTCTGTCAAATAAATAAAATCTTAAAAAAAAAAAAAAAGATACCAGTATTCAGCCATACACTTTTCCCCCATTCTAAATATTCTAGCACATACTTTCAACCAGAGGTGGATCTAAGTTTTGGGACCCTGAAGCTAATACTATTTAGGGGATCTTATTTTAAAAAAATATAAACGTGCAAATACAAAATGACCCTGGTTCTTATGAGTATGAAATATCGATAGCTACTCCAACATCACCCAACATGAGAAATGAGAGTGTTTGCAGTTAAAATTTTTCACTTTTCCGAAGTCTGCACAAATATATGACCATCTGCACATAGGGTAGTGTAATCCCATGTGACACTGTGACACATCCCTTCTGGAAACATAGGATGGGTCATGCAGAAGAACTGCACTTTGGTGGAAGATTTGCCTTGGTATTCACCAAATACTGGTCCTGCTTGCTCTCCTAACTCCTGTAGAGAAGGCCCATTTCTTAGTTTACCTTGATTGTTTCAACGGTCTTTCTCGGGGCCTTTATGTGTTGTTATGATCTACTTCTTTTTCCTTTAGCTCCATAACACCTCATCTTTGAAACTTCTCACCCAATAGTTGTCTTCACTCTTGGCCAATCCATCAATAACACAGTCTTTGGCTCTAGTCATTGCTATTGAACATTTCTATGCCAGGCTCTGGGGATACAGCCAGGAACACAAGAAACAAAGTCCAGTCTTTCTCCACTGGGAGGGGGGGTCCCAGGAGGGAAACAATAAACAGATAAGTAAACAATCAAATACTGGGGTTTGATAAGACAAGAACAGTCGGGAAATGTGGTAAAGGGTGATGGACTGATCTAGGACAGCCTCTCCAAGAAGGTGGCATCTAAAGTGGCAGCTGACAAGAAAGAACCAGCCATTCCAAGCTGTTCTGATCCATACAAAAACCCCAAGACAGACCAAGCCCATCCAAGGAGAGAAAGATCAGTGCAGCCCCTCAAGAATCAGGGTTTTGGGGCCAGGGCAATGAGTTCAGATTTTATCCCAAGAGTAGAGGGAAGCCTCTGAAGAGAACTAAGTAAAATGGTGACATGATAGGATTTACATTTTTAAATAATAGCTCTGCCTACTCTGTTAAGGATGGATTTGTAGTGGGAGCAAGAGGGAAGAGGGGAAGCATGAAGAATGAAACAAGATGGGACCAGGGAAGGAGACAAACCATAAGAGATTCAAATTGAGGAAGCAAACTGAGGGTTGCTAGGGGGTGGAGGGGAAAGATAAGGTGACTGGGTTATGGAAAAAATAAAAATTAATAATAATTTAAAAAAGAGGTATGGGAATCAAAAAAAAAAAAAAAAAGAGTGGAAGCATGGAAGCCAGGGAGGAGGCAATTGAGTAGAATGAAGGGGTGAAGCCAAGGTTTGGTCTCTAGCAGAGTCCCTCTCTTAGGGCCATTCCTCCCTCAACCATGGATCAGGCATTGACAGGACCTCGAGAAAAAAAGACACCTGCCAAAGGTATATCTAGCCTTACAGAAACCTTTCCAGATCCCTTTCCAAATGCTTCCTCTTGTAATTGTATAAACAGGGTGATGGAGGGTAAGGAGGATGAAAGGGGAAGATAGGAAGAGCACCCATTCTCTAATGTCCCTTAAATATAGAAAAAAAATAATCCCCCTAAACTGAGAAGACAAAATCAGAATGAACCCACCCAACCCAGCTCCAGGGTTAGGCAGACATGGATTCACATCCTGGCTCAGCCACCTCCTAGCTATGTGACCTCAGTTTACTTCTCTAACCTCAGTTTCCTGATCTCTAAAATCAGGTTAATAATATCTTATAGTATTTCAGTGGGGATTAAATGAGATTACGCAATGAAAGCACAGGGCTTGTTGCTAGGCAAAACATAGGCATGTTCCTCTTCCCCCATGTGAAAACTTGGCCCCAGGCACAGGTTTCTGATGTAGTCAGAGCAGATGTTTCTGTTGCCCTTCACTTGCAATTCAACCCCACCACTCTTGAGTGAGCCTTTGAAGCCTATCCAATCTTACAGAACTGCTTTTGTGGGTGAAACATCTCTGAGAAGTTCAATTGTATTTTGGTCCAAAATCATTTGCCATTCTCCTGTCCCTAACACACAGGTCCCTGTGTGTTGATCTAACCAATTGGTAGTGTTTTGAGTAATACATCATGGGGCCAATGGCGCCTTAACGATGTATTACATTAATATATCATCAAAGCCGTGGCATTGTTATGATATATTACTTTAATACATCACTGGAGTGCCATGGCTTTAATGATGTATTACTCAAAACCATAGCAACAGCTAGAAAGATCAAGATAAGTTTTATATTTTTTAAACTTATTCTCAGTAAATATGATTTTTTAAGTTTCCACAATAAAATATGTGTTTAAAGGAAATACGAAGATGCAAGTTCTTCTAGATAAGCCTCAAGATGTTTCCTTGGTCATCCTTCTTCCACTATTTGCTATATACCCTGCTCCTAAGTTAATTTTAAAATACTTTATCCAAATCTCATAAAAAATAATATCATTGCTGAATGTATGATTCTGTAAGTTTTCCAGGGATCTCTGGTTTAATGTTACAATGCACACTTGTAGAGTGGTTGTTTTTTTCCCCCCTAATGGTCATTCAAGCATTTTCTACCCAACTTTCTAAAGAATCCTAGACTGGCCCTGGCACTTTGTTGTCCTTCAGTAAACTGATGGTCAAGTTCACTTGATTGACCATGATGTCTGAACTGTCTACATCTTTGCTTTCTCCTCCTCTTGTGTGTGTGCACATGAGTGCATGTGTGTGTTGTTGTTGTATATAAGATATAGGTTCTCCATGAGAGGGTTCCAACATGTCAGAGGGATTGAAATTTAAATCTCAAGTCTTCCACCTGGCAGCTTGCCAGTCTCCACTATTTCTAGCACAATGAGATTGGCCAAGCAATAAGAGTAGCATGAATGTACCAACTGCAACAATCATTGTATCAATAACAAGAAAAAAATCTTTTAATCCAGAGCCTCATGGCAAATCTCAAATATCTAACAAGAGTTCTACTCACGTGGGAGTGGTCTAAGAGAAAACGTGCACTTAGGATGTGAACACACACACACGTACACACACACACACACACACAAAGTGGGAGAAAAAGACATGGGAGCCAAAGAGTGGAACCCCAAAGTAGACCTTCTTAAGTAGACCCTGATATACTTTTAATAACCACAGCCTTTTGAATTCAACATTGAAAATTCAGTTCTTAAGAAAATTCCAGAACCAATGTCATTTAGAGAGGAATAACTCAGGTCTGGGCAAACTTGGGGACATATTTCTGAAATTTCTCAAATACACCTCTATACACTTTGGCATGTTGTAAAATCTAGAACCATCCTGTCACCTACTCTGAAACACACAGACTTTTGCAGAGGGGAGCTCTTGCCCTTTACATGGCATTGGCTGAAATCTGTCATGTCAGACCCCTCGGAACACCTCTCGGGGCAGGAAAGCCTTCTCTCATTTCAAGTGCCTGACTTGGAATTTGAATGCTCTTTCCCTCTTTCTCTCTTCATCTAGACTGAAGGACTGCGAGGGAGCCAGCTGTGTGAGAATAGATTAGGCCAGAAATGATGAGTCAGCACCCGCCGCTTCCTGCCATGTGCTAAATGATCAGTTTAGTCTCAATCAGCAGATAGAGAAAGAAAAAGCCTGGAAAAGAGACAAGAAGATTCACACCGGAAAAGGGAAGAATGACAGAGATCCGCCACTCAGAAATGTGAGATTTGTGATAAGATTGCGCTGAACAAAAATTGGACCAAATGTTTTTGTAGTTTGTTCTAGAGAAAGGGAGCCTGGATGCTTATAAACCGCAATTAACCACAGAGCTTCCAGGAGCCTCAGAGGTTGGAGTCTGAGCTCTGGTTTTGCAAATGAGGCACATGAGGTGCTTAGCAGTGACTGCAATTCCTCAAGCATTGGGTGGTTGAGGGGGTGGGGGGAGGTGCTCGTTATTACATTCTAGGGCAAGATAGCCGGAAGTCCTCCTCTGCCCACCAGGGCTACTCCTTCATCTCATGCATTTGGTCCAAGTCCTGCTGCTCCTTTAAAAACTAAGCCCAAGTCCCACCTCCTCCAGGAAGCCTTCCAGACTTCCCCCAGATGCAGCTGCCATGATTTTCCCGATACTGACTATCCATTTGCTTTTGTCATTTGCTACTTGGTATTATCACTCATCCTTTCTAAGAGATGCCCAGTAACTTCAACTTTCAGAACTTCAGAAAGAGCGCCCTTTGAGGCAATCTGAATCTGTGCTGGGCCAGGTTGGGAGTGTTAGGGAGGGTGGGATAGCAGAGCTCTCAGAGTAGATCAGGCCTACCACCCACAATTAGGGGCTTCTCTTACACAAACGTCCACAAAGCAGCTGATTAATACAGAGTTCCAGAAAGGTGGAAAACATAATATCATGCAATCCTTTGTAAAGATTGAAGATATTCTCAATGCTATTTTGTGTATTTGCCTGTTTCTTGAATTTATAGACAACCTATACTGGTTATATTTGCAAAAAGAAAGGGAGCTCTGCTCAAGTCCTTTAATCAGGGCACAAAATAAAACTTTTGTGCCTGTCTTTACACTATTACACAATAATCATTTCTTCTAAAGTTTTAAGTTGAATTGGTACAGTACAGTATTCTTTTCTTATTTAGTTAGATAAATGAAATTATATGTAGAAAGATATATGCAATTTCTTTACCATAAAGAGAAACTGCACACAGTTTGACTTTTTTTTAAAGATTTTATTTATTTATTTGAGAAAGAGAGAGAGCACTAGCAGGAGAGGGGCAAAGGGAGAGGGGGAAGCAGATTCCTCTACTTGAGCAGGGAGCCTGATATGGGGCTCAATCGCAGGACCCTGGGATCAAGAGTCAAATTGAAGGCAGATTCTTAACCGACTAAGCCACTCAGACACCCCAAAACTGCACACAGTTTGAAAGACACACAAGTAACAACTATAAAATCCTTTGTAATTTCTATGTGGATTCTTCAAAAAAAATTATAGAAATCAATGACTATCAGAATTTGTATTAAGATGGGGTGTCTGGGTGGCTCAGTCATTAAGCATCTGCCTTTGGCTTGGGTCATGATCCCAGAGTCCCAGGATTGAGCCTACTATCGGGCTCCCTGCTCAGCGGGAGGCCTGTTTCTCCCTCTCTCACTCCCCCTGCTCCTGTTCCCTCTCTAGCTGTGTTTCTCTCTGTCAAATAAATAAATAAATAGACTCTAAGAGAAAAAAAAAGGAGTCCCACACAGGAAGTTTCTTAAAAAAAATAATTTTATTAAGAAACATTAATATACAACCTCCTGTGTGTACATACACAAATTAATAATTGCTTCAAGTAAGCAAAAGTTGCTCAAGCTCGTTCAAAGAAGACTCTTCACTGATTCTTCAAACTTTTCCCCAAACTGTCCAGAGAGCCCTTGAGAATCAACTGAATTTTCATGATATAAGAAAAGGCACATTTGATGCAAAACATTCATCTTTCAAACGTGTAAAATATGTTCTTATGAGATGACATCTTGGAAAAGATTCTGCCAGCTACTCAACTAAAATACACCCTACGTTACTAGAAGGTTAAATACCCTGGTTTAGCGGTCTAGCAAGGCCACACAATGAAGTAGTTTCTGTGAATCTAATTCCATTAAGCACACTGAACTTGTGCCTTCTACCTTTGGAGTATTCAGTCGCATTCAGATGCTTAACAAGAACAACACAGAAACTAAGCTTCCCGTCAGGGTCAGGATGTAGCGTTTTTGCTTCGCATACAATGAACAGATTCCTTTCCTTTCTCACTTTCCAGTGATCACGTGTTGGACAGATACAAACAATAGATCTCTGTACTTCCGAAATGCCAGCTTCAGTGCAAACGTTGAATGGAACAAAGTGATAGCCACGTGACCCTTTTCTGAGGCAAAACATTTCTCCCCAGGAAAAAAATGTGGTCAGACGTTGTATGTTTCCCCCCAGTAATGCTAGTCTCTTCTTGACCTTCCTTCCTGCTGGTGTTACACCCTTTGTTACCAAGATAACTTGTTTATAAAAGTGCTTGTATCAGTTACTGAAAACAAGTCAAACATGCTTCACCTGGGGAAGTGCTGCAGAAGTAAATACCAGGATGGAGCAAGAAATGAAAGTAGACCCTCCTTTCTGAAACTTGAGTTCCACTGTAAAGGGAATTCGAACTTATAACATTGTCATTTGGATACAAGAATTCCCCTAGAATGGAAGTTTTGTTCTGAAAACTACAGATATTTTAAATTTCTTTATATGTTCTTTAATCTTTCATAACATTACATTGCTTCCTGAAATTTAAAGATGTATTCCTGCATTCGAGTATGGTGATGAATATTAACTAGACTTTTGGCACTGATCATTTTGTAATGTATACAAATGTCAAATTATTATGTTGCAAACCTGAAGCTGATATGTTACATGTCAGTTATACCTCACTTTTTAAAAACGTATTCATGCATTGCTTTATCAGGTACATTTGATACACTTTGCAAAACCCCTCCCCTCCTCATTATTTGCTCTAGCCATACTGTAATGTACAATTCCCAAACAAGCCTCATTCTCCTACGATTCCTGACTCTTAAGTGAATCCTTCTACGTAGAACACCCTTCTGTCCTTTGTCTGGCCGATTACCACTTGCACCTCAAATCTCAAATTATGCTTCACTAACCCATGAAGCCTCCTCGCCCTTTATTAGAATAGATGCATTTCCTCTACGTTCCCATAGCCCACTGCACCTCCCCAGACATACCACATATCACACTGCATTGTAAATGTCTGTTTCCTTCACAAGCTCCCTCCCAAGATAGAGACAGGAACTTCATCTTCTTCGTCACTAAACACCCAGCACCCAACAGTGCTTGGCACTCAGTAGATGTACTCACTACACCTTTGTGGAATGAGTAAGTGAATATGACCTCTAATGTCTACAGATTTGGGTGTGTACAAGGAAGAGGGGTGAGCCTATATTCCCACACAGAAAGCTGAATGTTCATTAAAACTTGCTTCCTCTCATCCACTACATTCCAACCCACTGCCCTCTCTCCATGGCTTGGCTCTTTCCTGCCTAAAACTCACTCCTCCAGATCATGTGGTTAGAGGCTCCTTGTCATTCATATCTCAGCCCGAAGGTCATCTCTTCAGAGTGGCCTCCCCTAGCCACTCAGGCTAAATGAATTACCTAGCACTTAGAATCACTACCTGTTAACATTTCTCTGCATAGTTCATATTATTAACCTGATATTTTAAGTCTGTATTTGTTTATTTTGCCACTCTCCCACCATCAGAACGTAAGCCCATTGGGGTGCCTAAGTGGCTCAGTCAGGTAAGTGTCTGACTGTTGGCTTCTGCTCAGGTCATGATCTCAGGGTCATGAGATTGGGCCCCACATCAGGCTCTAGGCTCTGCACTGACCGAGTGTGGAACTGGCTTAGGGTTCTCTCCTCTCCCTCTGCCCCTCCACCCCTGCTTGTTCTCTCTCTCTCTCAAAAAATTTGTTTAAAAAAAAACTTAAAAAAAAAGTCATTAAAAAAAAAAAGAAGGTAAGCCCAATGAGAGTGGAAACCGTATGTGTCTTATTTGCAGCTGTAGCCTTAGAGCCTAAAACCGTACCGACACATAGAAGATGCTGAAGGATCTTTGAATAAATGTTTAAACTATCTAAAAGTTCTTGGGACGCCTGGGTGGCCAGTTGGTTAAGCGACTGCCTTCAGCTCAGGTCATGATCCCAGAGTCCTGGGATAGAGCTCCACATCGGGCTCCCCGCTCGGCGGGAAGCCTGCTTCTGCCTCTCTCATTCCTGCTGCTTGTGTTCCCTCTCTAGCTGTATTTCTCTCTGTCAAATAAATAAATAAAATCTTAAAAAAAAAAAAAAAAGATCTAAAAGTTTTTGATCTGGGGCACCTGGGTGGCTCCGTTGGTTAAGCGTCCGCCTTTGGCTCAAGTCATGATCCAGAGTCCCCGGCGTTCAAGCCCTGCATCGGGCTCCCTGCTCAGCAGGAAGCCTGCTTCTCCCTCTCTCACTCCCCTGCCTGTCTTCTCTCTCTCACTGTGTTTCTCTCTGTCAAATAAATAAATAAAATCTTAAAAAAAAAAAAAAGTTCTTGGATCTAAGTCAAAAATCATGAAAATATGCATAAAATGCTTCAAAATCAACTAAAAAAACCACTGGGCTTACATGCTACTTATTGAGACTAACATCATTCACTTCGTATTCTTCGTATCCTCAGGTCAATATACTGGAAGATAGCAGAGCGTAAGGCTCTGAAAGGAAGAAATAAATTCTAGGTGTAACGTGTACAGGTGATGGTTCAGGAGCTGGCCTGGCAGAAGGGGAGCATTCCTTGGGGAGAGGATCTTATAACTGATCCTCTGAGATCAGCTAAATATAAAGACCCGGAGTCTGCCCAAGTTGGCATGAAGAAATGCCAACTTCTAAAGAAGATCAGTGTCTAGAATAGGCAAGAAGTTCTTGGCAAAAACTGAGTTCTTAGAAGACCAAAGGGACTTGAATTTTACTGTGATGTCTGGAATCAACAAGCAAGTTCAGATATTGGCAGCCCTAGGCATTTCCTGGATCTAATGAGGCAGAAACCTGATGTGTGAATAAATATGCCTCCCACTGTGGAGACATGAGGAACCCCAGGATTATCTATGAGTTCTAAGTCCCAGGAGAGGCACGTAGCAGACTCTTTGGTATAAAACCTCTGATCTCGGGACAATCTTTGCTCAAAGGTACAAAACACATTTCTTTTAGAGCTTAGGAGGCATCTTGCCTTTATCCTTCCAGGAACATGCAATACCCTTGAGAGCTACAAGGTACAGAGGAAATCACAGTCACACGGAGCCCTCAGACTGGTAACAGCACAATTAACATCCCAGATGAAGACAAATAATACTGCACTGGCCAACCTGGGTTTGAATCCAGGTTCCTCCACTTATTAACTGCGTGACCTTGGTCAAGTTCCTTAACCTCTCTGAGCTGCCGTTTTCCCATGTGTTATAAAATAGTGAACTAATACTATCTCAGAATTATTGGCGGAGCTAAATGGGCTACGGCATATAAAGTACTGAGTGATAAGTGAAGGTTCAATAATTGTTGGCTGTTGTCATTATTATTGTCATTAATAAGTAAAAGTGGTTCTTACAGAAATAGAAAAGTCACTGAGTAGGGAATTGTGGCTCAAAAGTTCTAGTTATGTGGATACATTTATCAGAGTTACCAAAGAATAGTTCAAAGTCCAAGGCTCAGATTGCTACACGCTGGTTCTTTGCCATGCCCCCTTTTAAGAAATCTCTTTGAAATTTTAGGTATATAAGCTAATATGGCATGGTATTAACAACATGTTATTGCTTCTCTAAAAGGAATTATATTGCATATCCGCAGGATGAGACTCACCACTCTTGGGCTATAATTAGTTCATGTCCATTAAATAGTGGTTGCACAACTTCCTAGTAATTTACTGGTATCCTAAATTATAAGGCTGCTTTCTGAAAATGTTTTTGCCTGCATCATTTTTCCCCTCTTGGTCTCATTTAGGTCCAGGTCTCTTAAACCAGAATGGGAACTAGCTATTTGTGTATATCAGAGAAAAGGTTCTAAAATCATCCATCTAATTCTATACTAAATTTCATCAACAAGGGAAAGAGAAAATTCATGTGGCAATTGAGAATGGAATAAGGCAAATGAACTCAGATGGAATTAATTCCAATGTTAAAGTCTATCTTTTCTGTACCTCTTCAGAAACATCGTGGTGAGGAGTAGCATTGGTTTGTGCGTGATATTCCATGATGTTCAATCGATTATAAACAGATTGATTAAATGGAGTATGCACTGTTGAGCAAGAAAATTTAAATCAATGGCAAATACTAACCAAAGGTCTTTAAAGAGATCATCACTTTTTAATAATGATGATGATGATGATGATGATTCTAGGATTGGTATCATTTTCAAAGCTACTATATGAAAATAGACTCTGAAAATCTAAAATGAAGATATATTATGAAAGTGAAAAGGCAGAGCCATCATTTAAGAAAGAGATAGTGTCTCACATAAAAATGAAATAAATTTGCACTCATTTAGAAAATTTAAACTAAATCAATAGTACATAAATTACTGGAAATTGAGCAGCTGGTTTTTAAGAAAAGATAATCTACACTATATTTTGGTATTAAACAGCATAATCCAAAACACAGCCTGGAAATGAAGACAGACCCAAAGCGTCCTATCTTACCTGCTTTCCTAAAATGTATCTGATCAACTTAAATGGCATTCAAATAACTAATGGCTAACAGAATGTATTCAGTCCTCAGTTATAAGGGGTTGGCTAAAGGGTCAGCTGTCCATTTAGGAAAATGCCACCCAGATGGTGAAGGGGGAATTCATTCTCATTATTCTCCCATTATCTCCATTGCATGATACAAGTTTCATTCCCATTTTCTTATCCAATTACATCTTGCTCCGTTCCTCACTAAAATTTATAGCAAACTTTGCAAAGCTTTTGACCTGTATCATCTTATTAAACTTTTATGAAAAATCAATGGAGTTCCATCATGTCATGGGGCTGTTCCTCACACAGTTGTCAGTGGTGAGCAGAGAAGTCTGTTCATTCCCAAATCTGATGAGAGAGATTTGAACTGCAAAAAGTTCTCATTTTATAAAGTAAGGTACAATAAATAGGAAATTCTCATATTTTTCTAAAATATGGCATTTCAAGAATTGTCACCTTTTGAAAGGAGCCTGGAAGAAACACCAAAAAAAGAGTAAGTTTTTAATCATTTGTCTTGTTGTTGTTGTTGTTGTTGTTGTTGTTCTCCTCGTTGGTTTTGCCCCAGAATGAGGCATCAGTCTCATTCTGAGAACCCAGGATGCCGACACGCCTAAGCAGCCAAGCAGCTTGAGAGAAAGAGACAGGCCTGCACAGTTGTGCCAAGAAGAGAAAGGAACTGCCCTAGTGGCTGAGTGACAAGCCCCAGTTAGAGTTCAGATACATGTGCTCCTAACCTCCTCACCCACCACCTCCTGTGCAGGACTTTCATCATGATTCACATTCTTTAAAAAAATGCCAGGTGGTCTCTCCTCACATTGCCCACCCACAATGCAATCCGTTCTTCTTCTGCTTACTCCCCAAGGTTCCAGAAATTTTTAAATGAAAATCTCAGACCCAGTTGGAGAACTGAGTAGGCACTCGTGTCAGAGATCGCCTCATCCCACTCTGATTCATTGCTTAGGAACCCCCATGTGTAGTGCTTTTCTTCCTGTCCTCTCCCCTGAGCTCTGGACCTATATCCAGCTACTTACAGGAAACCTTCACTTGGCTGCCCCCTGGGTTCTTCCAGCTCATTGTGCTCAGGCTCGACCTCACCATCCTCCTGCTCCACAGCTATCTACATCTTGTTAAGTCACATGTTAATGATAATTAGCATTCACTGAGCTCTTGCTCTATGCCGTGTTCTGTGTGAAGTTCTCGTGCAGACTTCCCAGTAACCCCTGTGAGTCACATACTCTGAAGAGCACCGCATTTACAGGTGAGGAGGCTAAGGCTCACTGGGATTAAGTATGTAGCAGGGCTTCAGGCTTAGTAAGTAGCCCAGGGGGACGTGAACCTATCTGTCCACCACAATTTGTCGGCCACCAAGACATGTTCTGAAACACTACTCCTTAGCACCCCTGATGTAGCAAGAGGCCCATTACTTAGGATCCCTTGCATCTTATTAACTCTGTTTTCTTCGGAGACTTGGTCTTCAGCCGACTTTAGAGTACTTAGGTTGAGGATGACCTGTTGGTGGACTTGGTAGGCATTCTTCTTTTCAGTGCAGCTGTTTCTTCCTCAGAGAAGCCGTGATAGCTCTTAAAGTCAAAGAGAAGAGAGAAACCATTGCCAAAAGAAGGATGATGTGTGGGTTTCAGAGTCTCTCATCATTGGCTATCATATTTTCAATCATAACAGAAACCAAACTCAAGTTGCCAGATGCCAAAATTCTCTTCTATTTTCTGAGATTTTATTTATTTATTTGAGACCGAGAGTGTATGAGAGAGCACAAGCTGGGGTGAGGGATAGAAGGAGAGGGAGGAGCAGACTCCCTGCTAAGCAGGAACCTGATATGCGACTTGTTCTCAGGACCCTGGGACCATGACCCTAGCAGAAGGCAGATGCTTAACCAACTACAGGGGTGGCCCAGACACCAGAATTCTTTGAGGGAGATATTTTTGTGAGAAGTCTGTGAATCCATATGTTTGACCAGCATTTTATGTGGAAAAAACAAAACCCATGGTTTTTCACATACAGAGTGCTCAGAAAATGGCAGCTGAAAAAAAGTTATGACTGAAGAGAAAGGTAAGCTTCTGTCGCATAGAGTATCTGGACTTTATTCTGAAGGTGACTGATGGAGTCCCAGAAGGACTTCAGTGGAGAGGAGCATGTGGTCAGAATTTTCTTTGAGGGGGGTAGGTGTAGATCCTTATGGTGTGGAGTTTATACTTTTCCTAACAGAATGTCAATTCTTGTTCAAGTACCCATCTCTCCCTCGTGTGCTTCTAGAACAATGGCTCCACCCCAAGCTCCAGAGATGGGCCCAAACTCTACAAGTCAGTGTACTACAAAGTCCTAGGGAAGGCTTCTGTGCCTTGTTCTTTTAAGAGAGAACCTTCAGAATGGTTTGTCTGGGATGCCTCGGTGGCTCAGTTGGTTAAGGGTCTGCCTCCAATTCAGGTCATGATCCCAGGGTCTTGAGATCAAACCCCATGTTGGGCTCCCTGCTTAGCAGGGAGTCTGCTTCTTCCTCTACCTCCACCTGCTGCTCCCTCTGCTTGTACTCCATCTGTCAAATAAATAAATAAAATCTTTAAAAAGGAAAGCAAAGAACAAAATAGTTTATCTCTTTTTGGACATTGTTGAATGTGCCCATGAAAGAGCTGATGGAGCTATGGGCCATTAGTCAGGGGAGAAGACTACGTGGAAACAGGCAGTCTAGAGTAAGTCAGAGAAGTAATATTGGGGCCTCATATGAAACAAACCTCATCATCACCCTTCTTCTGGGCTTTTTTATTTTTCCAAGACAATAAATCTCGATTTTTGAGTCATTTTGAGTTGGATTTCTACCCTTACTTACACCTCAAAGTGTTTGAATTTATCCATGTGTCTTCAGTTATCACCTATAAGCTGAGCTCAAATGAATCTCTCTTTTCTTTTAAGATTTTATTTATTTACTTGAGAAAGAGAGAGAAAGCACAAGCCAGGGGAAAAGGGAGAAGCAGGCTTCCCAGTGAGCAGGGAGATTGACCCAGGACTCGATTCCAGGACCCCAAGATCATGACCTGAGCTAAAGTTAGACACTTAACAGAGTGAGCCACCCAGGCAACACTCAAATTGATATTTTTAGCTAGAAACTTCTTCCTAAGCTTAGACCTATATGTCTGGATACTTAATGATATGCCACCAACATTTCAAAGGTAAATCCAACTCACTTATCTTCCCTCGAACACCTGCTCCCCCTCCTATATTCTCTATCTCAGTTAATTAAATTTGATTAATACCACTATCAATCCATACACCCTTGCCAGAATTCTGAGGCCATCCTTGTCCCCATCCTTTCTTCTAGTAGGTCCTTGCCTTATTCCTATCTTGTCCTGTGGGTCACCATATCCTGTTTCTTGTTCCTTCCAAATCCCTATAATATATACCTCTCTCTTACCCGTTTCCACTGCCTTAATTCATATTTCCATCATTTAGCCCCTAGATTAATATAAAAGAGTGGTTATCTTCCCTGACCCAGGTTGTCATCATCCAATACAGAGTTATAACAATGACAAAGACTGAGCACTTACAAGCACATGTGCTAGGAACTATTAAAGCAGTTTACATGAATTAACTCCTTCAATCCTTATAACAACCTTCGCGTCAGAGTTATTCCCAGAGAGGAAAACAGAGACATTCAAGTTGGCAAGGAAAGGATTCAAACCCACAGAGTTTAGTCCTTAACTATTAAGTTGCACCTGTCTAAGCATGTCACGTGATCACCTAAAACCCTTTAGAAGCTATGCATTTTGCCTAAATAGCCTTCATTGTCCAATGCCTGCCATGCTGGCTGACCCCTTTCTCCCTCCTCTCCCACATGCTCTGTGGTTAATTTCTTAAACTGCCCTCTTACCTTCGTACATTTTTTAGGCTCTTCCATATTGTGCACATCCAGATGACCAACTCGCATTCATACCCTAAGACTCAGCCAAGTTTCACTTTCTCCCAGACTTTTCCAGATATTAAAAGCCAACGCTTTTTGCACTATAATGTGAATGTTTGTCGCCTCCTTTATGTAATGCTAGGCTCCCTAAACTGTGACTTACTCCACTGTATCCTTTTTGAATGACTTAAATAGCGAATTTAAGTCTACATAAACACTTGTGGACTGAATGAATTGATCATATTTTTGGCTATCCAAAGGGCAAAGAGTGCCCAATGTTACCAGCAAGAATAGGAGAAGTGACCATTCTTAAGAATTGACCTCTGAAGGCTAAAATTATTTTACAGCTTCTAACACATTAGTAAATTACTGAAAGTCTGTTGAAACTGTGATTACTGAACCAACTAAATCTTATACCAATCTTTATAACAGGAAACTGAGAAAATATAACATACAATAATAATAAAAGCAATAGTAGACTCCTGCCTCCATGCAAAAGTTATTAGAAGTCAAGATTTTCTCAAGAAAAGAGTCAACAAAAATCTTGGCAGTGAATCAGGGAAGTCACATTTAGTTAAAGTGATATTATCATAGAAAGGAATTGATCGAGTAAGTTACTCTTCTAAAACTATTCAGCTCATCTTGATGTACCCGCTGAAGGGAATATAATTTTTCTCTGACTTTAACCTTGATTACCATGGGGAAAAGCCTTAAATGGGATGTTCTTTCAGTGATAGATAAAACATGTGTGCTGATGTGTCACACAATGCGAGCACGATTCTCCAAGGATTTCAGTGTTTAGTCATTCTATGGCCAAAGGATTATCATGCCCTATTTTTATGAAGCTGTGTTTATAAATATGGCTGATTGTGAAGCACTTGCTTGGATCCTGAATTTTTACTGCCTTTTCATCAATTAGCCATATAATGCAGAACTGAAACAATTCATGAAAATTTTCATTAAGAAAAGCATAGGGTAGACAAGGTTGTCCAGTACTATAAATACAAATAGTTTCAAGCTGTTGCTAATGGGGAAAACTTGGTCCAATAAGGACATGTGGAAAGAGACTGTGTATATCTAAAGATGAGGCAGAAGAAATTTGAGAAAGTAACCAAATCATACAATGTTAGAACTAGAAGACCCCTTACAGATCTCAAGATTTTGATTACAATGTTCCCAGTGCCCAGTAAAACCCATGACAACATGAAATAATATTCCAGCTATAAGCTTTTCAATCCTGTAAAAATCTTACATTTGAGATTTGGATGTGTTTCAGCCCTAATCAGATAAGTAAGTGCTGTATTTTTAATTCTTTACAAAGCCACGAAGTCTTAGTATTTTTTTTAAATTACACTGGAATATACTCCCTTGACTTTTTATTACATGTTTACTGGTATCACGCCATATATCAGGTATGTTATAGGGAAACCTAGTGTCAGATTAATCCAATCTTCCCAACTTTAATCTTGTGCTCTTTTATAAATCAGAGTGCAATGTGCTGAAAGATTTCCCCATCAATTACTATAACACAAAATTATTTCTTTTAGGGTATAATTAAGGCAGAAGCTACAAATAACTATTGCAAATGTTATAAAATCAAAAACATTAATAAACAACCTTCAACCAGAATATCTTAAGTTTTTTGCTTAAAAACAGGGACTTCTTCAAAAGTCAGTAAAAATTAAAACAATATAAAATTCATAAAAGTCATTTTGTGACATTAAAAAATGTTGGAAATGATAGTGTGTTTTAGAAGGAATAAGTCAAGAAAATGAAAATAAGATGCCTTTTCTGTTGTGATAAAATTAAAAAATAAGGCCTCCAGATTTATGGAGGAAAAAAGACTTCTTAGTACAGAAGTCTAAACTTTGTATCTAAATTTCAATATTTTTTTAAAAGCATACCACACTATTTAATAAATACAAGAGAATACAATTCAGATGTGACTGTGGAGAAGCAATGTTTTGGTCGACATGATTAAGGGGCACTGGGAAGTTTCTGGGTACCCCCAGAAATATCTTTCCCACCAAGTTATCTGAAGCCTAAAATTCTATGACTTAGAATTTTGTTCTACTTTAAAATACAAATAGCCCTAGGAAAGATTGACTATTAAGCAAACTGTCGTTTATCCTGAAGTGTGAACAAGTTTATCGTCACACTAGAAGTGCTGATGAGGGACGGGGAGAAATAGTGAAGAATCTGGACAGAGAGGAGGCAGAAGGAAGCAGAACCAATGAGGAGGACGCGGCCTCAACTCCAGCTACGTCAGGATTTGGCCGAAGCTAACGAGATCTCTACATTTTGACCAGTTCAGTAAAGACGAAGTGCCGGAACGTCTTCAAATAACTAGGCAGGTTTTAATTGTTGTGAACCTCAGGCCTGGAAGGTAATCCACTTGGCATCCATCTTGTCTATTTCATATGCTCCCTGACCAAGTTTGTTTTGCAAAGGTCACTTAATTAGTACTCTGGGTAACAGTTATGGGTTAACATTACCTTCTTCTAGATAATGATAGCATTTTGCATGTGCTAAGTAAAACAGGAATTAACAAAATTCCAATGGCTTACTTAAATAATAAATAATGAGCCATTTTAAGGAAAAGATCTCCTGGGGTGTGCGGAAAAACCTGCTGCTGGAGGCAAGCTCCCGGACGTGGAACTCTGCGCAGGGTAAACAGGAAATGGAGCAGCTCGCCTTTGGACCGACAGGCAGGCCCGGAATGGCTCGTTGAAAGTGGGCATAGCGCTTGACCCTTGGCAAGGCTGAGCTCTGCTTTGGTTACATTTTATTTTCACATCTGTATGATGCCTATTTTTTCATAATCCTATCCAGTCGCTCCCAGACAGCCGCAAAAAACACCTTCCATACCAACAACGGATAAAGTGATCTCCATCTCCAAATGATAGTGGCACAGAAGATTTTTCCGTTGTTCTTGTGCTGCCTTCTTGACATAGCATTTAGCAAAACTATTGTCAGTGAAAAGTTTCCAACTCCTCAGCTCGCTAGGGATGGCCTTCATGTGTCTTGTGTACTTGTGTCATCATGTACCTGAAATAAACTGTTCCACATTAACTTTTTATGGGCAATATATTTTCCTTTCCACTTAGACATGGGAGCAAAAACTTTGAATTTCATGTGATCATGTAAAGAAGGTCTATAACTTTATAAAAACACAGGAGATCAAAACCTGTTCCTTATCAAATTGATTGAAATGATCTGATTTACCAGGACAATCATGGAGAGAAAAGTGTTTCCATTCAGCAGAGATGAACCCATCTTTCCTGTGTTCATAATAGGCCTGTATCAATCTTTCTCTGAGGACGTTACATGCCATCAGTAAAATTCAGTTCTGTGTCATGCCATATGCCATCATTTGAAACTCATCTTGATCTTAATTTCTTAAAGAAATAGGCCAACAAGTCATATTTTCTTAAACACTCCAGTTTAATCATTTATGAGCTCACTCATCTTAAAAAATACATCAGGGGGCGCCTGGGTGGCTCAGTGGTTAAGCCTCTACCTTCAGCTCAGGTCATGATCCCTGAGTCCTGGGATCGAGCCCCACATCGGGCTGCCTGCTCAGCAGGAAGCCTCCTTCTCCCTCTCTCAGTCCCCCTGCTTGTGTTCCCTCTGTCGAATAAATAAAATTTAAAAAAAAATCAGAATTCAGTCACAATAACTTCCAGACAACACAGCAAATGATGTTTAATTATTTCTTAAATGTATAAAATTGAACCCAAACATGATATAAAGTTATGTTAAAATGATCTACTTAGATAAAGATGATTACTTAAAATTGCACACATGAGGGTCTTTTTTATTCTTTCTATACTTTGAACTTTAAGGGAAATTAATAAACAGTGTGTTTTTAGTATTTATTTATTTTTTAGGTACGTCATACAAGAGAAATTGGTAGTGATTAACAAACGTAAATATAGGGGCAGTTTTTCTTGATTCTTCTTTAACAAGAAATAAACTGGACAAGCTTCATATTAGTACTATTAATGGTAACACAACAAATTGTTTAACAGTGCAGGCAGTGTGTGTGGAATTTGTAAAGGAGATGCCATAAAGAGGCCAAAGGAAGAAGACAGAAAAACGTAGGTTTATCACTCATGTATATTAACCCCCAATAAGACAGGACCTGATATCACAGCATCTCAGAGGAAGAAAACAAAACCATTCACTGCGTAAACATCCCCAGTGAGGAGCCAAGGAGGCTCGGAGGCCCTGTCTGCCAAGGCAGATAGGAGGCACCCATCCATCCACCCATGACACACTCCCACCAGAGAAGAGGGTCTGCTTTGTGTTTGCTGGGTCTGGGGCCGAGGCTGCACTAGACGATCAATAAAACAGAATTGGCGGCAAGTCACTGAGAACGTCTGAAATCGCATGACCGCTTGATACCAGTCCATTTCCTCACCATCCAACTTCACTCTGCCCCAGGTGCAGAAGCACGAGCTACAGGCGTTTATAAAAGGCAGGTTTTCGCCACGGCCGGAGCTGAGCACCTCTGCAGTGACACAATATAAACTTCACTACATGAAATCCTGGAAGTTGATGTAAACAGCTTTTAATAGCAGTGAACATTTGTTCACTTTGTTTAGACCATCTGGATGTTCCATTGTGTTTGGTTCAACACTGACTGCCGCCGGGTGACAGTTGATGTATGTTAAGTACAAGCAAAGTGCCTCGGCCCCCTCTGGGGACCTTAGAGAGAACTTTTGAGTGTTTTGTGGAATATTCTGTCAGATCACAGCCGAGTCGCCTGCATCCTTAATGGCTACGTGCCAAAGTCCTCCGGCTTTCTTTATCAAAGGAGAGTTTTGCTTTTACTGTTTTGAAAGGTTAGGGAAACTATGCCAAAGTTCTTCCAGGCAGCTTAGAGACCACGGGCTGACAGGAATGATTTTCAACATGGAGGAGAGAATAGAGAGCGCCGCAGCTCCTAGGAGAAAGCAGGCTCTGCTTGTTGAATATGCAATATGTCTGACAAACAAGCCATTAAAGCACTCCCAAAGCAAACCTCACCAATAAAGATAGGGCGGCCAGGGTTCTGGAAAGGGGAGATTATCCCTTAGAAGCGTGTTCTCCTTCACCTGCACGGACCGCGGAGCAACTGCGGGGACGGACGCAGGCCACCTCCCCGAGCAGCGCAGCCTCCTGGCGGCCCTCCTGACGTTGCAGGAAGCCCAATTAAGCCAGAATGAGCAGGGCCACTAAAGGCGTCAACACAACTCTGTAAAATGTACACAAGCGCAGTTGCTGCCCTGCCGAGCAAACAAAGGGCGGAGAAATTTGCCCTGGCTCATTTACCAGCCAGCTGGGCTTTCTCGGAACATCTGGGAGATGCTACATTTGCGCCTCTGGGGCCCGCAGCACCCACTGTGGTCACTGCTGCCTGGGTGAAACCGCAGGGTGCCGCGGCAGCCGAATCGGGAGTGCCCACAGTAAAGATACTGCTTCATCGTCGTCGTCGTCGTCGTCGTTGTATGCACTATGCCAGATTAAAAACGGTTTTATAAGTGGAATTTCATTTTGCTGCAGATGACACAGAAACTCGATAATGTTTATGTAGTGACTCGAACTCGGACTGTTCGTGTTGGACACATAAGGATATCCTCTCCTGTGTGAAGTATGCCCACATGTCCATGAACAGTAGAAATGAGGGGCAGAAATTTTATGCATAAGTCAAATCCATGATTTACATAACCTAGGACACAGGATCTAGGTAACCTGTGGTTCTAGCAAGTTTCACAGACGTTGCACTTTCCTTCTTTATCTCGGGTGGGGCGACACTGTATCATCACCGGTTTTGTCTAAGGGTTAATGGGGCATGATGCTCTCAGAGATGCCCGCCACAAGGTAATGAATTTCAACGAATGGTGGTTGGAAATGGTCATTCAAAAATCTATTCTAAAAAAAAATGGTTAAAGAGCGCCTGGGCGGCTCAGTTGGTTAAGCGACTGCCTCCAAGCTCAAGTCGGGATCCTGGAGTCCCTGGATGGAGGCCCACATCGGGCTCCCTGCTCTACAGAGAGTCTGCTTCTTCCTCTGACTACCCCCCAACACACTCCCTTTTCTTCTCATTCTCTCTCACAAATAAATGTTTAAAAAATCTTTTAAAAAGTAACTTTCTAAAAAATTGGTTCTATGAAGTGCTTATATTGGCAAATAAGGACCCTCCCACAGTGTTTTTTAAAATGCATTAATAACGGGCTAAATACACTATCTTTTTGGGCAGATATCACTATGTTTCATCGAAAAATTTATACCAAATGTTTTAAGTTCCACTTATGGATTAATTATGTACCAAGAGCAAGATAAACCTTCCAATAGCTTCTAAAGATTGCCTCAGCTTCTAATTCTTTTCATGATTATAAATTAAACAGAGGAACCCTTTTCAATAGTTCAAAAGAAAAGATCACAGAGAAATGTATTATATCGGTTAAATAAAATTTATACTTACATGATTGTGTACATCACAAGTAACAGTCTGAGAAAAAAAAAAACCCTTGAAGTGACTAAAGCAGTGCCTGGCACATTATGAAAGCTCAGGAAGTATGCACTGAATGAAGGAAAGAACTCTTGAAGATCCCAAATACATCATTCTACATATACAGCAATCTCAAATTTCAGCAAACATCAAATATGATCGCCACGGCAAATGAGACTCTAAGCTTCTTTTTTTTTAAAAAAGATTTTTAAAAAGATTTTATTTACTTGACAGAGAGAAACACAGTGAGAAAGGGAACTTAAGCAGAGGGAGTGAGAGAGAGAGAAGCAGGCTTCCTGCCAAGCAGGGAGCCCAATGTGGGGCTTGATCCCAGAACCCTGGGATCATGACCTGAGCTGAAGGCAGACACTTAACCAACTGAGCCACCCTGGTGTCCCTTTTTTAAAAAAAGATTTTATTTATTTATTTGACAGAGAGAAACACAGCTAGAGAGGGAACACAAGCAGGGGGAGTGAGAGAGGGAGAAGCAGGCTTCCCACTGAGAAGGGAGTCCTATGCAGGGCTCCATCCCAGGACTCCGGGATCATGACCTGAGCTGAAGGCAGATACTTAAGGACTGAGCCACCCGGGCGCCCCAGACTATGAGTTTCTAGTGAAACAATATACAACAGCAACAATGCAAACTCTCCAAATAGCTAGAATTTTCTGAAACAGGCTCCTTTTCATCACAACTTAACTGATTTTCAAAGGATGGCGAGGCAGAGGTTAACAAAACAATTGTTATTATTTGTTATTATTTTTTAATCCATGGTTTCTATTTTTCATTGTCTTACATTAGCGATTGTAGATTTCAAAGTGCTTTTATACTCATTATCTCATTAAAAAGTATCATTTTGGGGACACCTGGATGGCTTCTTCAGTTGAGGATCCGACTCTTGATTTCAGTTCAGGTCATGATCTCGGGGTCACGCACTGAGCCCTGTATAGGACTCCACACTCAGCGTGGAGTCTGCTTGAGCTTCTCTCTCTGCTTCTCCCTCTGTTCCTCCCCCCTCTTCTCTCTCAGAAAGAAAGAAAGAAAGAAAGAAAGAAAGAAAGAAAGAAAGAAAGAAAGAAAGAAAGAAAGAGAGAAATCTTTTACAAAATTATCCTTCTTGATGCCCTTTTCTGAAATAAAACACAACTTACAGCATATTGTTTAATGAATAATTGCAGATGAATTATTGAAATCATATTCAATTTTCCTTTCAATTTTTCTCTCTCAAATTAAACCATATGCAGAATAACACCTGTGATAAAAAGAGATTGAACAAATGGTTTCTGTGGCAAACTGTATCATGCACAGATGGCCACATTTCTCAATCCACAAGCTCTTTGGACACTCCTGATGCTCTGCCTTTCAAGGGAACCTAAGCAAACCTCTCCTTGAACTTAAGCAGACCTGTATGACTACCTCAATGAAGAGTAGGGCAGAAGTGATGCTGTGTGACTTCTAATTTTTAAATGCCATGTACTTCTGTCTTATTTTCTCAGGTCATTTGCTGTTGGAACCCAGCTAGCATGCCAGAAGGTAATCCAAGCAGGCTATGGGGAGGCCCACATGGAGAAGCCTCTGGCCCACAGCCCCAGTTGGAGTTCCTTAGATCGAGTATTTCATAGCAAATAGGACCAACTCCCAAACCGTCTGAGTGAGCTATCCTGAAAGCAGTATCTCTAGTTCCCAGGCCAGCTGCCCCAGGGAAGGAGTCCACCCCTCCCAAACTGAAGACTCATGAACAAAATCAATAACTTCTTTTTTTGTGGGGCGCCTAGGTGGCTCAGTCCTTAAGCGTCTGCCTTGGGCTTAGATTATGATCCCGGAGTCTCAGGATCCAGTCCCACATCTGGCTCCCTGCTTGGGCGGGAAGTCTGCTTCTTCCTCTCTCACTCCCCCTGCTCTTGTTCCCTCTCTCGCTGTGTTTCTCTCTGTCAAATAAATAAATAAAATCTTTAAAGAATAATAATAATAAATTCTTTGTTTGAGACCACTAAGTTTGGGGGTGAGAGATAAGCAGATGCAGAGATAAGCAGATATATTTTCTAGCATTAGAATGCTAAGATCCTGCAAAGCAATTCTATGTTTATTATTTATAATATTTTGCTAAAATGGTTGATATAGTTACTATTTGTAGGACATGCTAGAAATGGGGGATTGATTTTTAGTACTAATGAACTATATTGAAGCTCTTATATGAACTTCATATTTCCCTTCATCTATAAAATGCCAGGAATAGCTTAGGGTTGATTTATGCTTTCTAGAAGGTATCTGAAACAGAGGCTATGAAACAACAACAGAGCTTCAAAAAATTAGAACATATAAATATTATTAAGTCAGTTGAGTAAACTGAGACAAAGACTTATTAAAATATTATAAAACATTTTCCTGAGGTATAAAACTTGGTTGTTGATCAAATGAAAAAATATAAACAGAAAAGCACTTTGTAAATCCTGAGACATTCTAGGACAAGAAGTTGAGATTCAAAAGGGGGAAAAAAAAACCCACATCATTTCAAAGTCTAACAGTTAGCTCCAGTTAGATATACATGATCAGAACATTTTAAATAATACATTTATAAATTCATTAATCCTTTTTAAAATTCCAGACTAATGAAAAATAGTGCATTTTTAAACAGCTACTTTGGCAGCAGGGGATTGGATTAGATGACCTCTTAAAGTTCTTTTCAGGGCCTATGAATCTGAGAAATACAAGCTGCTTTGCTATATACAGACACCAGATCACAGAGTATTTGAAATTTAATTTCAATAACTAAATTCTGTGCCTTACAACAAAAGTGAAAAAACTCCACTGCAATGCCTATATTGATGAAATAATAATAATTAAATCAAGCTTCATAACAAATATGTGGAAATCATTTGTTTCTAAAAAACATGGACATTATTTGCCTTGGTTTTATAAATTATCATTGCGTATTTTTAATTTGTAAAATATAACGATCTCATAACAGCGATTATAAATTAACAGGCTGTAGTCTTCAAGAGAGCACATTCCTAAATAATCATATTTCATATGGGTCCCTAAAACAAGTAGTAAAATATTTTTTAAAATCATGTTGAAGATATCTTACTGAGGGGATTTCTAAAGAGCTAAATGGAATTGCATTAATATTCATGACTTCATCTGCATAAGCAATGGAAGAGCCTTATTTGATTCCTCAATTTTCTGTATAAATATGTGTTTAAGTATTTGCTACCTCAGAAACAAAAACAACAACTCATTAGATACTGAAAAAAATCAAAGCAAAACATAAGAAGCAAATTTTGATCAAATGTAGTGGTAGAAGGGAGCCAATAATTCCAAAGCATCTGTCCTATAACATGGAATGTCACCTAGTTTTTTAAAAAGTGAAGATGCTAATTCTGCTGATGAAGATATTGTTTTTCCCCTCTTGTGCCCTATTCATTATGCAAGGCTGCAGAATATGAAGTGTAGATGTGTGATCCGGGCGATCTAATGATCTCCCACACCTGCTCATCTGGTACAATTTTAATTAACACTCCAAGGAGGTTTGTCAAGAGTAATCAAAAACATTGTCGCTTATAAAGCTGTGGCAAGAAATCAATAGTTTTCATCAGAAAAGGTGAGGTCTGGCATAACTGAACCATTTAATTGCTTCATTCCAATAAACAAAAACTGCACATTTTAATGACTTGATTCGGCAGATCAATATCTAACCACATATTGCATTAAACAGCAACATGTGGTGGGATATTCGCAGTCATTTCCATTCCGAGAGCAGCATTCCTCTTTTTTATTTCATCCCGACTGGCAATAGGGTTGCTGCGTCTACGCGGTGCTATGATTTATATCAAATGAGTGACCTCTAGGGCCATAAGACTAGAACGGGTGACTAGTTCTCAATGGTAAGCTACTGGCACTTGACAAAGTGCCTGAAGCAGAATGAATTTACTTCTCTTTTCCTCAATCATCAACAGGCTCTGCCCTGACCCCCGTTCTGACTCCTATAACAAGATCTCCTGTCGCCGCCTGAAAAATTTACTGTCGCCTCTAGTTCTCATTGAGCTCGAGTGAGTACTTCTGTCACCTTCAGTGAACTGAGACTGCAGGAGATTTAACTAAACACCAGTCCTGGTTTAAAAACTAAATAAGGGAGTTTCCTATAAAGCAGGAAGTACTGAAAGGCATCTGTTTCCAAGCGGCATAATTTTCTAAGAAGTTAAATCTTTCTTTGTGCTACGTTCCACAGAACTCATTTGTTTGCGTGGGGCCGTGAAGGCAAAGCTCTCGGTAAAACTACAGACCTGAAGAACTACAGGTTGACCGTGGGTTCCCGTTAGAGGACCATGCCCACGCCGCAAGTGAGTCATTTTGAAGGCTGCTCAAAAACGGAAATTCTGAACTGTTGAAAAATATCGTATGTGATGCCCACACACTGAATATCCGCACATTCCACTGCACTAAACACACAGGCATGAAGGTAAGGATAAAGACATCAGATTAAACATTTTGAGCACTCATGCACCAGGCGTCCTCCTCATAGAGATATTTTAAAATATACTGTCAATAGAGCTTTAAACACATGCTGTCAATAGACTTTTCAAGAATGACTTCCAAAATACCCAGATATTAAGGATCAGCACATTATAGCCCTCGCTGGTAGAACATATACATAAAGCATAAACCCACATTTATGTAATGTACATGATTTTAATAATCACCCTCCAGTAATTAAGCAATCCAAACGAACATTCGCAACCCCCTGTGTCAACAACGAGGCAATTAAAAGGCTGACATCTGATGGTTTATTCCATCTCGCTAAAGCCTTACGCAAAATTTCCACTCCCTCTTTAATTTTCAATTCTTCCACCCTCCCTGCTTCACAGCTCCTGGCTATTGGCTTTTACAATCTGTCCCTAGGGAGTGAGGAGTTATTACCCCTGTCGATGGAAGAGAAAGGGATGTTATTCCCTTGTCACCCTCTTCGGCTCCGGCAGATTCCGAGCACTGACGTATAGCCTTCATTGGAGAGAGGCGGCTGAGATGCTGTTAGTCCTCAGGCCTGTCAGATCCATCTACCTGTGCCACTGGCATTACTTACTGGAGTCAGAGTGACACTCGGTGTCCCCAGAGTCGACGGAAAAACTCAGGAGCAAATGCTACATGGGCCGTTCTGCTGCTGTGGAGTAAATAGCAGGATAGACGTCCAAGACTCTTAGCAGAAAGGACCCTATACCTTTGCACCTTGGGCATCACTGCAAATGCAAAGGTTTACTGGCAAAATCCTTGAGAATGGTACCAAGTTTACTTCTTAGGACGCTGAGTATGAAATATTTAATGACTTATGAAAAAGTGGAGGGAAGCTCATTTAAAATGTTTTGGGGATGCTGTACCACTTGTTCATGCTTTTTCCCAATCATTGGATTCTTCTTGTTGTGATTTCATCTTTACATCATGTCAGTTAAGAGAGTGGAAATCTTTACTTAATCCATAGTTTTTAGACCTATATTTCTTTCTCACCATCTCCCTCTTTCTCATATTCAATATATGAATAACCGCTTCCATTAATCATTAATTGTCAATAATTATTTAAAGCATGATTTTTATTTATTTAAAAAAATTTTTTTAAGTAAACTCCCCAACTTAGGCTCAAACTCAGGACCCCGAGAATGAGTCACGTACTCTATAGACTGAGTCAGCCAGATGCCTCTAAAACATGATTTTTAAATTTTAACTATCAAAATATATATATTATGTGGCTAAAAATAAATATTAATTTCTAGAATTCCACCATGAGTTCCCCATCCTAAGAAATCCCTAATCAAGCTCTAGGCCATGAGATTTTTCTTACAAAGGTACATAGAAACCTTCATTCTTTTTATCTTTGGTTTGTACATCACATCTGTCCTTCTCCTTACCTGTCCTGAACCTAAGGTGGTGATCAAGGTTGCTCAGTAGCAATCTCCCCATGTGGAAGCTGTCCTGACCTGCCCCATGAGTTAGGAAGCCCACATCCTGATAAGGTCAATGTCAGAGTCACTATAGCCTGATGGGGGGGATTCCAAGATCCTCTGATCACAAGCTTTCATCAGGAAAAAAACTTTCATGCCTAAATCCTGAACTTATATATATTTATTCATCTATAAATTATATATAACTCCATGTCCCAATTCCTCATCCCAAATCCTCAGAACCAAATGTGCTTCTGAATTTTTCTAATTTGGCAAGGTAATAAAGTACATACACCATACATTATGCAACATTCCCAATGGAGGGTCTGGGGCAGTTCCCCATGGTGGAACACATCAAGACTTCGGCAGAGATATCTGATTTTCTGATGACTCATGCTCGTTGTGCTAAATAAGAGCTATAAATAGCCACATCTCAATTCAGGTGAATTCAGGCTGAGTCACCAAATGAATTACAACGTAACTTCTGGACACTGGGGATGTGGATAAGGGATGGTGAACCTTTGCTACTATGTTAGGGATAGTATAAAATGTGCAAAAAAAAAAGGAAAAAAAGCAGATAAAAGGGGGATGAGATAAAAATAAAAAAAGAACCTCATGTTTTCCTTTTGTAGACTCACGGTTGTGCACACTTCATTTTGGACACCAGTAGACGCGAGCAGATACACGGTCATTGAGTAAGGCTACAAGGTATGTGCAGAGTTGAAAACTACCCAAGCAGAATGACTTAGCTCCAGGACACTGGGTTGCAGAACAAGTGTCATAGTTCTTCCTCTGTCTATGGAAAATGCAAAATTTAGCATCGCCGACAGCTACCAGCCAATGCTCAGGCCAGCCCTTCCAGCCCTCTGCCTCCTTAAGGACACCTAGAGTCTTTGTATGTAGGGTGACTTACCATCAGGAAAAAGAAAGGAGGTCACGACTTCCACAGAAGCACGGTGCACTGAAGAAAACCATTTCTTTGTCGAAGGCATTTGCTTATTAGAGATTGGGGAACCCATTAACATTGTTCAAATTCTGTTTGTGAAAACTCTTCCAAGGGGCTAGGATTCACACCAATCTTATTTCACTGGAGCTGACCCAGTCTGACCATTCCTGGGAGTAATATTTTAGTGCCAGTCAATAATCTATTTCTCAGAGTGACCTCTGTTCCCCGCAAGGGCCCAGGTGAATTAAGGAGCAAAAAAGGCTGGAGCACAGAGATAAAGTGTATGTTGTATGCTTGAAATCCTCAGCGAAGGAAGTTTAAAATTGTAACATATAGCACTTTCCACAAAGAGCTACCATTCATCATAAAGTGTTCTGCCCTGGGTCTGATTGTGGTTCTTCTTCACAATTTCTTTTAATGAGAAGACCCATAAGGAGGTCAAATGAATGATTAGTGATGTCAAGGAACACCTAGCCAACTCCTAAGTGTTAGAATTTCCTCTCCTCTAATTTTTTTCCTTTTGCTTATATTTATTGCATTTCCACTGGGACTATAAGGGCAAAGCTTTTCCCACTAACAATTGTTATCCCAGAGACAACACTAAAAACTCAAGCCCATAGCAGACTCTACCCATCCTCCACCCGTCACCCCTCGTCCCCCATCCCTCCAGCTTCCACCGCATGTAGGACTCTGCGCCAGATGGGACAAGGAAAGAATTTTTGTGGATTAATGCAGAAAGTTTTAGAAGTTTCATACCAGCTGTGTTTTTTATTATAAGTACCTCAGTTTGACCCTCGCAAGTACCAATTAAAGTAGCAATATTACCAAAGCTGTTTTAACTCTAGTCAATATTATACGTTCAGAGAAATTCTACTCGCATATAATTTGTGCTTGCTTAATGTCAGCATTTATAAAAACGTCCAGAGCCTCTTTTTCTTTTCAACAAAGAAAGGCTTTATACACTCAGAATTTTGAGATTCCCTGGGGTCCTGACCAAAATCAGACCCAAATACAAAAACTGCCCAAAATACAAACTGTCCTAAACAGTGATGGACATCTAAAATCTCCAACAAAATTTCTCCTAAAAACAGTAAGTTTGATTGATAGTTATCTTCACCTCCTCTGTGAAATGTATTTCTTTTCTTTTCTTTTTTTTTTTTAAGGATTTTATTTATTTATTTGACAGAGAGAAACACAGCCAGAGAGGGAACACAAGTGGGGGGGGGGGCGGGTAAACAGGCTTCCTGCCGGGCAGGGAGCCCGATGTGGGGTTCCATCCCAAGTCTCCGGGATCATGACCTGAGCCGAAGGCAGTCGCTTAACCAACTGAGCCACCCAGGTGCCCCCCCCTTTTTTAAGATTTTATTTGTAAGTAATCACTACACCCAACACAGGGCTCAGACTCACCATCCTGAGATCAAGAGTGGCATGCTCTACCAACTGAGCCAGCCAGAAGCCCCCAATCTATTTTACTTTTTAAAATTGTTTCAGCAAATAGTTTTCCTTATGTCCTCTTACCAAAGAGTTGTCAGGGTTTTTCATGAACATACATGCTTATACAATTATTCTATTCTTCTCCTGAGTGTGAGGAATGCTGCATTTATTGGGGGTTTATTTTAGAGTTACTTGCCCCCAACCTGTATTGTTGGGGCCAATCCTATCCCCATCCAATTCTTCTAACGAAGAAATCAAAAGTGGAGTATGAGGAACCTGGGAATGCTTTCGTGAATAGCATATGCTGTTCACATCAATATTTTCTTTTTTTTACGAAAATTTTAATATTCCTTTTCTTTATTGGAATGATAGAAGCCAAGGTCTCTAGAAGTTTCTAGCAATTCTCTCAAGAAGGTTAGTGCCTGCTTTTAATTGCATCTAACTTCCACATTAGATGTTGCCCTGACCCATGTGTATAGCACAAAATAAACAGTCTGGGATTATTTGTACTAAGATCAACATCAACTTAAAAATCATTTAAAAATGTATCTGTGAAAGCATTTTAAAAATCATACAGTTTTATTCCTATGAGGTTCCTAGAATGGGCAAATTAAAGAGACAGAAATTAGAATGGTAGTTATCAGGGGCTGGGGGGAAGAGAGAATAGAATTTAGTGTTTAATGGGGACAGAGCTTCACTTTGGAATGATGAGAAAGTTCTGAAAATGGACAGTGGTGATGGTTGTGTAACAATGTGAATGTACTTCATGTCACCGAACTTACAACACCTAAAAACGGTTAAAATGGTAAACCTATGTAATGCATATTTTACCACAAAGGGGGGGTAGTTAGTGAGTCTGCCTCAGTACAATGATGTACTACTCAATGAAATCAGACAGTGCTGCCTACATACTGCTGGCTACTGGAGAGTTGCCCCAAATGGACATCCAGGTCCCAATCTCTGGAAGTTGTGCTTGTGACTGTATGTTGGGAAAACGGACTTTGCAGATGTGACTAAATGAAGGATGTTCAGATGATAATCCTGTGTGGACTTAAATTATAATAGCAAGCATTCTTATAAGAGGAAGGTAAAGAGAAATTTGACACAGAAGAGAAGAAAGCCATGTGACCGAAGAAGAAGGAAGCAAAGTCAGAGAGAGTGGATGCTATCCTGCTGGTTTTGAAGATGGAGGAAGGGGACATGAGCCAAGGAATGCAGCTCTAGACGCTGGAAAAGGCAAGGAAATGGACTTTGCCTTAGAGCCTTGGAGAAAGCAGATCTCAGCTGGCAGCTTGCTTTTGGTCAGTGAAACTGATTTCACACTGTGACCTCCAGGACTATAAGAGAATAAATATGTACTGTTTTTAAAACACCAAACTTGTGGTACTTTGCTATAGTAGCTATTGGAAACTAATCCATATATACATATATATCATGCCCACATGTTTATAAAAAAAATGTCTTTTTTGACCATACAGTGTCATTAACCATAGTCACTGTATATCCTATGACTTATTTATCTTATAGCTGGAGGGCTATAACTCATATTTTAATAATAAACTACTTTAAAAGTAAAACTATATTTTTGACACAAAATGCCCTATATATTAGGCACATTACCATTTTTTACCTTAGAAAGCTTTTTTAAAAAGTATTGGTATCTCTGGGCACCTGGGTGGCTCAGTGGGTTAAAGCCTCTGCCTTCAGCTCAGGTCATGATCTCAGGGTCCTTGGATCAAGGCCCATATTAGGCTCTCTGCTCGGCAGACAGCCTGCTTCCTCCTCTTTCTCTGTCTGCCTCTCTGCCTACTTCTGATCTCTTTGCCTGCTTCTCTGCCTACTTGTGATCTCTCTGACAAATAAAAAAATAAAATCTTAAAAAGAAAATGAATCTTTTCATTCAGAAAATAAATCCCTGAATTACAGTGAAATAATTCTATTTGAAATTTCAATATTTAAAATGCTCAGGAAAAAACTTCCAGAAGCAAAATACTCCTACCTGCTTATCACCTATAATATTCCTAAACACTCCAAAAGCACTTAAAACCAAAACCAGACTTTCTGTGCGTGGAGGAGGTGAACAGAATATATTTAAACTTCCTTAAATTTGCATTCATTCTGGGTATAGAACAGGCACTTAGTTTAGAACAGTTTCTAAGGCTAGGGAACGTTAAGTGAACAGAAGTTGAGTTCCCAGAGAAAGGCCTAATACTCTCCTAAACCTTGAAAAGCAACAGGAAATCCATCCTAAATCACTGTGAGAATCCCCAACACTGAAGATATCCTTCAAGCCTATTCAGTATTCTCCATGCAAGTCATTGATTCCTTCATGGAAATTTTAAATGATAATATTTCAAAGACAGCTAAAGCTTTCAGTACCTGAATTGTAAATTGTTACACGCTTATACTTGTCAAGTTCACATTTCCAAGTGGTGACCACTGGTGCAAACTAAAAATGTGGTCTACCGGTCACTGACTTCTTTCATTGCCTCCAGTGCCATGCTTCATCATCAGTGGAAGGTCTCTTCTCTGTCCTCTGAAGAGGAGTTGCTGAACCAGAAGACCACTCCTTTGTCCCAAGCTCTGTGGCTCCACTGGGAAGCCACCCCTACTTTTTGTTGGGCTAATTTCCAACAAGAGAGGAACCATGGGGCACCTGGGTGGCTCAGAGGGTTAAGCCTCTGCCTTTGGCTCAGGTCATGATCTCAGGGTCCTGGGATTGAGTCCCACATTGGGCTCTCTGCTCAGCGGGGAGCCTGCTTCCCCCTCTTTCTCTGCCTGCCTCTCTGCCTATTTGTGATCTCTGTCAAATAAATAAACTCTTTAAAAAAAAAGAGAGAGAGAGGAACTATGAAGACTCACCAAGTCCCTGTTTTTAAAGCCTTCATAGCAGGATCCAGTAACAAGTGAGCTCCATTGAAATATTTATTATTTCCAAATTATTAATTCCAGAAGTACTATTATTATTATGTATCCTTTAGATCTCACTTCCATGATTATCATAGCAGACCTGCAGACCCTTCAGTTTAGGTCAGCTTTCTTGTTTGTGTACCCACAGAACTGTGTTCAAGGGACTTTACCTCAATTAGTAATTATGCAATTTATTTATATGGTCATTTAAGTCCATCTTCCTCATTAAGCTTTAAAGTTGAAGAGCTCAGGAGTTAGGGTGCCTGGGTGGCTCAGTTGGTTAAGCCACTGCCTTCAGGGCAGGTCATGATCCCAGAGTCCTGGGATCAAATCCCACATCAGACTCCATGGGGAGTTTGCTTCTCCCTCTGACCTTCTCCCCTCTAATGCTCTCTCTCTCACTTTCTTTCAAATAAAAAAATAAATAAAATCTTTAAAAAAAAAAAAAAGAGCTCAGGAGCTCTGCTCTTTCTGCTCTTTTATCACTTATATCCACGGTGTCTGGCCCTAATAAAGGTTTAATATGGTATGTGTTGTATAAATGCATAGTACTATACTATAAAAAGTGGTTAGACTAATTATAATATAGTTTTTTGGGGATACCTGGGTAGTTCACTGGTTAAGTATCTGACTCTTGTTTTCGGCTCAGGCCATGATCTCAGGGTTGTGATGGGATAAAATCCCACACTGTGGAGCCTGCTTAAGATTCTCTCTCCCTCTCCCTCTGCTCCTCCCCCTCTCTGTCTTTCATCCTCCCCAGATGCAGTCACCTAAACTATGTACTGCTCAGAGGAGCTCTCCGAAGCACAAGAGCCAAGTCGGTGCCCAGGCCCATGTGAGGCTCCAGCTAAGGGCAATCCTTTGGCCAAAGCAAGTCCCATGGCCAAGTCCAGTACCAATGAGGTAGAGAAGCATGCTCTGCCCGTGGTGGGGGATCCCCCAAGGAGGGGGTCAAATGTTAGGTGAATGATAATTTAACTATAACAGACGGTCACGCTTTCGAGGGATTGGGTCTAAGGTAAAGTGAGAGGCCAGTGACTCTCAGCTTGAAGAGACTTACGATGCTACTGCAACCAGAGAAAGCAAAAATGGAATCAAACATAAACCCCTAATTCAAAGTCACATAGAAGAGCCACCACTGAAAATTGACTCACAGTTGAGATGCTTCTCATTCTGGCAACTCCTTAGAGTGCTCTAGGGTGAGTAACAACTGGGATTTATTTGGCTATGATTAATGAATGCCAAGGAAGCCTTAAACCACCACTGGGACTCTATAGGAAATGAATATACAAGGAGAAAAATAATGCAAAAAGGAAAGGATACAGAAGAAATTCAGTAAAAGCAATAAATTACTGGTATTTTTTTTTTCATCATCATGTTTTGAAATTTTTTGCACTATGGTTTTATGGTGTCTCGAGTCAAATAGAAAAGGTTGGTGGGTTTGAGGTTTTTTTCTTTCTTTTTTTTTCTTTAAGTTTTCCTAGACAGCCAGCAACTACCCTAATCCATTCTCCTGCCTGCAGCCAAGAGGTGATTATTCAAATATGTAAATCTGATCAAACCCCCACCCCACTAAAAACTTTTCAAAGACTTCCAATTACCCACTGGGTAAAATCCAATCTCCTTTCAGATGGCTTCCTACAATCTTCTCCACTGCCTCCCTAACCTCTCTCTCCAGCCTCATCTCTCAGTCACTGTCAACTACTATAGACATTTTTGTTTTTAATAAAATGTCACAGAAACTCTCCCCATTCTGTACTTTGAATAATTCCTAATTACCATTTAGGTTTAAATGCTGCTTCTTAGGGTGCCTGGGTGGCTCAGTCGTTAACCAACTGCCTTTGGCTCAGCTCATGATCCTGGAGTCCCAGGATTGAGCCCTGCATCCGGCTCCCTGCTCGTAAGGAAGCCTGCTTCTCCCTCTCTCAGTCCTCCTGCTTGTGTTCCCTCTCTAGCTGTGTTTCTGTTAAATAAATGAATAACATCTTTAATTTAAAAAAAAATGCTGCTTCCTCCCAGAAAGCCCCATGACTTACCGTGCTGTGCAACCAGAACCCCTTGGCTTCCACTGTTGTTAACAGTCCTCACACTTTTGTGGTTGTTGTTCTGTTTTCCTTGAGTTCCCATTCACACATGAAGGCAAGGACCATGTGTCTGAACCTTTCCCTAAGAGATCCTAAGAAGTGACAATTTCCACTATTTTTGCTGGAATCCTTTGTCTTCTACATCTCAAAAATTGCTAACTCTAATACTAGAGAATTTTCCCTGCTGAAGAAATACTGTTGAATCTTTTTAAAAAACAGTATCAATTCAGTATATCATTGGTAACAGGCACTTTATCTTCAGTCTCTACTCATTCTTCAAAATTCAGCTCAGACATCACCACTTCCAGGAAGCCCTCTGAGTTGCCACCATCCTCTTCAAGCTAAGCCTTAGAGTCCTCTTTTGTGCTCACAGTGATATCTATGTATGCCTTTATTTTAGCACTGACCATAATCTTTCATACTAAGTTCTCAATAAACATTTGTTGAGTTCAGGGGAATTTAAACCTATGTGATAAGTGGTATCTGTGTGACCTGTGCCAGAAGCCTTTTTGCTGGGGCTTCTATTGATTAATAGGCAGCTCTTTCTTTGAGAGCAATATGGTCTCCTCTAATTAACATTAACATTAAGCATTAAATAATGTTCCCATACCATTACCTGCCTCACGGGGGTGCTATAGAGACACAATACACTGCTACAGGCATTTAAAATGAGATTTCCAAGGTAAGCATAATAGTTAATATGTCAGGTGCTTTTCACGCATTCACTCATTTAACCTCTGCTACAACATCATCACCTTCCTATGAGGTAGAACCATTACTAGCATTCCCATGTTGCACGTAAGGAAACCGGGGCAAAGAGAGGCTAAGTAATATGACCCAAGTCATATAGCTACTAAATGGCGGAGTCAGGTTGAAACCGTAACAGTCTGGCTCTGAGTCTATGCTCTAAACCACTGTGCTACTGTCCCCATCCCCCCCTTGCCCATGCTGCCACTGTCATGGTGCACCTGCTTCCACATTGAGGACTTCTCAGTTCTCAATTTTAATAAGTTCACTTCGGGGCACCTGGGTGGCTCACTCGGTCAAATGCTGACTCTTGATCTAAGCTCAGGTCTTGATCTCAGGGTCATGAATTCAAGCCCCATGTGGGGCTCTGTGCTGGGCATGGAGCCTACTAAATAAATAAATAAATATTTTGAAATGTTTTAAAAACAATAATTAAGTTCATTTAATCATGGAGGGGAGATGCAGTATCATTGCATAATCAAAGAGAAACAAAATGCTATTTTAATACAAACCCAATTTAAAAGGTGTTATGGGGGGTGCCTGGGTGGCTCAGTTGGTTAAGCAACTGCCTTTGGCTCAGGTCATGATCCCGGAGACCCGGGATCGAGTCCCACATCGGGCTCCCTGCTAGGTGGGAGGCCTGCTTCTCCCTCTCTCACTCTCCCTGCTTGCGTTCCCTCTCTGGCTGTGTTTCTCTCTGTCAAATAAATAAAATCTTTTAAAAAAAAAATGAAAAATAAAAGGTGTTTATGGACTGGGGTTCCTGGGTGGCTCAGTTTGCTGAGTGTAGACTCTCAGTTTCAGTTCAGGTCATGATCTCAGGGTCCTAGGATCAGGCTCTGGGTAAGACTCTGCACTCAGTGGGGAATCTGCTTGAGGATTCTCTCCCTCTCCCTCTGCTCCTCCTCCTGCCTGTGCGCGCTCTCTTTCTCTCTCTCTCTCTCTCTCTCTCTCTCAAATAAATAAATAAATGTGTGTGTGTGTGTGTGTGTGTGTGTGTGTGTGTGTGTGTGTTTTGAAAAGTGTTATGGACTGAATTGTGTTCTCCTGAAATTCATACTTTGCAGCCCTAACCCCTCAATGTGACAGTATTCAGAGATGGGGCTTTAAAGAGTAATTAAGTCTAACTCAGATCTTAAAGGTGGGGCCCTAACGAGACTGGTATCCTTAAAACAAGAAGAAGAGAAACCAGAGATGTCTCTTCCTCTGCGCACACAGAGGACACGATGGGGGGAAGCCATCTACAAGCTAGGATGAAGGCTGGCTCTCTCATCTTGGACCTCCAGCCTCCAGAACTGTGAGAAAATAAATGTCTCTTAAACAAGAGACTGGATGGATGTCTTAAACAAGACCTCTTATGGAAGTACAAGTAGACGAATAGAAAAGGCCAGTGCAAATAAGCCTTGCATTTCCAACTATATTTCAAAAAAGCTGAGGATTAAGCAATAAGAAGTAATAAAAAAAATTATCAGTAACTAGTTGGGTCTAACCAAACAATTCCATCTGAGAACGCTCCATCCTGGAATACATCAGTTTCTCGATATCAACAAGAGTTATTTGCCAAATATCTACCAATTGTGCCCCCGAGAAGTCGATGGTCTGGTTAGGAAGCCATGGCATGCATTTCCCTGAGCAGGAGTGTGGGAGAGGGTGTAGGACTGTAAAACAACATACACCTAAGCAGTGGTACAAACTTCCAGTGTTCTGAGTGTTCAGAGGAGGAAGGTTCATTTTAACAAGTTTTTAGAGTATTTCAGATATGACGTGCTTCATTAAAAAAAGAACATGGGCGCCTGGGTGGCTCAGTGGGTTAAAGCCTCTGCCTTGGGCTCAGGTCATGATCTCAGGGTCCTGGGATAAAGGCCCGCATCAGGCTCCCTGCTCAGCAGGGAGCCTGCTCCCCCGCCCCCCACCTGCCTCTCTGCCTACTTGTGATCTCTCTCTCTGTCAAATAAATAAATAAAATCTTTAAAAATAAAAAAATAAATAAAATTTTAAAAATAAATAAATAAAAATAAAAAATAAGATTAAAAAAAGAACAGGTTGCAAATACAATCAGGTGTGGTGCCCACAAACCCTCAGAAGCCTAAATGCAACTGGTGTATTTTTCCAAAGCGGAGGATGAGGAGGGATGTGGCTGGTGGAAGGAGGGAGATGCATAGGGGTAAGGTGGAAAAGCAAGTGTGCAATTTTGAAATATTTTGAAACACCAGTTTTCTTAGTTTAGAATTTAAACTCTAGCAGGGTGGCTGGATGGGGGGAGGAATGCATGCAAAGATGTGTTTGGGAAGATGATTCTGGAAGCTGAGTGTGGAGTGGACAGACAGTAAGGAGAGAGTCTGAAGGCAGGAAGATTAACTGGAAGACAGAGCAATAATCCAAATTTGCATTCTAAAATCTAGATTAGCCTGATGGGATGAGGATCAAAAGGAGTCAAACTGAGCAATACTGAAAAGGAGGAAGCAACAACTAGATAAAGCAGGCTTCCTTCAATCCTGTGGCTTGGCTACACCTCCCTCTCTTCTCCTCCTCCTTTCATCAAGAGACCTATGGGACACTACTCATTCACCAAAATGAGCTTTTGCCTCACTGTACTTGAAACTCAGGCTCTCCTCTGTCTACCATCAGTGGTGTGTTGGAGCAGGCCTGCACCAGCTCATGAAAACCAATGATTAGATCTTCAAACATTTTATAAGCTGGCCCTTAGATCCAGCTATTATTTAAATAAAATTACAGATACAGTTCAATCGTAAAAAAAGAAAGATAATAATAACTCAAAATGCATCAGCCCTTTACTATGTTTTACTATGCTTTAGTTTCCTCTGGTTTCGAGGTTATTTCCGTCCTACTGTAGCCACCCAAGGGCAGTGTCTGCTAATGGCAGATTTCCGGGCATGTCTTCCAAACTGGCGTTCAGTGCCGTCAGGGCAGCAGCTGGAAATTGAGGGAGCATTCAGACTGTAGAAATTATTCAGAGCTTTTTTTATTGCTTTTTTGAATGTCCAGACTTAAACTGAAAAAGAAAATGTCAATAATGCAGACTAAACTCAAAAGCAGTGCAGAAACTGAAAGAGGTTTTAGTTGAATGAGTATAATCTGTACAGTGGTGAGAGATCCTTTTTTGATAGCTCACATAGATTTAATGACAAACTTATTTGGAAATTAATGGATTGGGATACAAGTCCTTTTTAAAAAAGATTTTATTTATTTGAGGGAGAGAGTGGGAGCAAAGGGAAGGGCAAAGGGACAGGGTGAAGCAGACTCCCCGCTGAGCAGGGAGCCCCACCTGAGCCTGGATCCCAGAACCCCACGACCCAGGATCATGATCTCAGTTAAAGGCCAAGGCTTAATGCACTGAGCCACCTAGCTGCCCCTGGGATACAATTCCTGTTGCTAAACCATTGGTTGTCTACAGATACAGGAGTATCACAAAAATTAATGATAGCACTCTGTGGAAATCAGTTAGTTTCATGGAATTTACAATGAAGAGTCTTAATATTATCAGTAGTACATTGTGTGCTACAGAGCATTTATAGCAGCCAAATTTATAATAAACTTACGTAAATCTATGTTGTACACCTTTCCTCCTTCCCCGAGAGAACTTGCGATTTAAATATTTACCAACACATTACTACTTACCATCCATGCAAACACCCTGGTTTAATCTTTACTAAACGTGAAATTGGGGGGTTAATCTTGAAAATGGTTTTTGTATGTAGAAACCATTCAACTGAGTTGACTTTTTTCTAATCAGTACTTAATGTGAATTAAGTGTTCAAATTCAAAATGCTATGTTTTCCTGAAGTTTTAAAAACTACTTCATATATTATTATTTGACTTAAAAAATCGCAAATATTTACAATTACCTTTTAGGGCGATGATTAATATTTCTTTCCCTTTACAAAATTCAGGTGTTAAACTTCTTTGAAGACTTTTAATTTCATTTATTAATTTAATATTTTCTGTGTACATTAAGTATCTTGATTGACTTATAAATAAAGCATTCCTAAGGGACTAGGTATTAGATATAATTAGATCTATTGAAAATCTCCAGAGAGAGCTCAGTGTAAAACGCTCATCTCCCATGGTGGCCGACACGACTATGCCAGAAAGCTTTAGTGCTCCAATAGCACAGTGCTGGGTGTGGGATATGACCAACTTCCTTCTTTAAAGTTTCCTGTTAGCCTGAGTTCTCTGAAAGACAAACATTAAGATGAGGTTAGAGGTGCAAGAGGTTTGGGGAGGGTGGGATACCAGTAAGGGAAGATGTAGGGAGCTGGAAAAGACTGGAAAAGTTTGCTGTCGAACTGAAATGCTGAGCACTGGGGGAGGAGAGGAGAGGAGACCCAGCGGGAAGACAGGGAGGACGTTGAAAGGGCAGTAAGGATGGAAGGAAGGGAGATGGATCATAGACTTAAGTGCATTTTTAAGAGTCTTGCCTGTCAGAGGAACAGACCTGCCTTAGCATCTCCTTCCCGCCGCTCCCCTCGACATCCCCGACATAATCACTGGGTGAGAGCAGCCTCTGGGAAGAGCAATCCAGACAAAACTCAGCAGTGATGGATTCAGGGGACTGCGGCTGGGATCCTGGACCAGTTACACTGTCTGCAGTAGGAGATCAAAGAGACACATTCTCTTGGCCCCCGCCGTAGTTTTTGTTTTCAATTTATTCTGTTTGTTTGCCATTCATGAAATATTACATATTATTCTAATACCCGCTTTCTTTTCTTCTTGTTTTCTTAAAATATAATCTCTATTAGTATTTCCCAAACCTCTTGACTTTCAAGCCCATTGCACAGTTTTATACAATCTCTGGCCGCCCCCCCCACACCCCTGGGAAGTTTTGTTTTGTTTTGTTTTTGTTTCTTGTTAAGAAGGAAACATAACCCTGACACAAACAAGAACCAGGTTAAGCTTTCCCACACTCTTTTTTTTTTTTTTTTAAGATTTTATTTATTTATTTGACAGAGAGATAGAGAGAGAGATCACAAGTAGGCAGAGAGGCAGGCAGAGAGAGAGGAGGAAGCAGGCTCCCTGCTGAGCAGAGAGCCCCTCGCGGGCCTTGATCCCAGGACCCTGAGATCATGACCTGAGCCGAAGGCAGAGGCTTTAACCCACTGAGCCACCCAGGCGCCCCCTCGGGAAGTTTTTAATTGTGTCTCTTGTCATGGGAGATATGATTCAGGAGAGATTTTAAGTAAGAAAAAAATTTTTGTTTTAGTTAGGAATTATTAACGAGTATTTAAGCATTATATGTAAAGATGTGCATTACATAACTATAAAATTTGACATTTTCCCATTGATAAGTAATATGTTTAACTTACTTTAAGGTACTTATAACAAAACAACATGATTTGATGACAAATTTTAAACTACCATTTTATACTTGGTTTGGGGACAAAATGTACATTAAATATAACAAATAAACTTAACCACCTAATATAGATTAAAAACTGCCTTCAACGGGGTGCCTGGGTAGCTCAGTCCTTAAGCATCTGCCTTTGGCTCAGGTTATGATCCCGGAGTTCCCGGATCGAACCCTGCTTTGGGCTCCCTGCTCGGCAGGAAGCCTGCTTCTCCCTCTCTCACTCCCCCTGCTTGTGTTCCCTCTCTGGCTATGTTTCTCTCTGTCAAATAAATAAACAGAATCTTAAAAAAACACACACACAACTGCCTTCAAGGCCGAATGTTTGGAATTCTTATACATTGCACTACATTTTTTTTTTTTTTTAATTTGATGGAGAGAAACAGCCAGAGAAGAAACACAAGCAGGGGGAGTGAGAGAGGGAGAAACAGGCTTCCTTCCAAGCAGGCAGCCCGATGTGGGACTTGATCCTGGGACTCTGGGATCATGACCTGAGCAGAAGGCAGATGCTTAATGGCTGAGCCACTGAGGCACCCTAAAAGTAGTTATTTTTATCATCTGCTTTATTTCTGAATGACCAGAAAAAAAAGAGTTTTCAAGTTACTTTTCGCAAGTGCTCCCCCATTGCCCACATGGGTAGTGTTCATTCTCCATAAATGAAGAGCTAAACTGGATTTCATCTTTCCCTCTTTTGCCACTGGCTCTTGTAAACTAGAGGCATCTTCACGTGTATATTAGAATTCAGATCAGACTAATGCAATTCACAGATTTAATGAAGAGCATCTTGAGGTAAATCAGCAGAATTACTATCACTTTTGTGCTTATTAGCTTCCTTTTTTCAAAGGCAGTGCTCCTTAAATTTCCCTCCCTTATGGCACAGTCACTGTGGTCATGAGCTAAGCAACCATGACCGTGAGGGCAAGCAAAGCACGGTGGGAGCTATTGCAGGTCAGCTCCGTGGGGGGCAGCCCAGCGCGCAGGGGCTCCCCAGGTTACCTCCCAGTCACAGGGCATCCTTGGAAGCTGCTTCTCATTCCGTTCTGTTCCCAAGGAAGAAATTCTGAAAAATCATTTTCACTACTAAAATCGTAAAAACCTGTGTTTAAAGCGGAAGCCTCTAAGGTGGGCAACTGCAAAGAAGGGCTCTGAGCCTCCCCGGAAATGCACAACCCCCCTGGGAAATGCCTCTCCCTCCAGCCTGAAGTGTTGCCTACTACTGGCCACGCAGTAGCACACGATTGACCTAAACCCGCTATGGGGTCAGGTCCTTGCCAGCACTAATGTTCTAGATCCGGTGAAGCTAAAGTGGTATGTGAAACACAAGTAGATAAGCTCAAAGCCTGGAAACTAGCTCCATACCCGATTACTGACTTCATTTATCACATGATTTTCTTCTAAGTAAAGACCTGGATGTTGGAAAAGGCTCTATTCCTTTAAACAAACTGTTCAATGTCACTGTTGTGTCCTTACAGATAACAATGACAGCAATCATAATACCTTCAATAGAGGATTTGCAGGCAACCTTGCAATAACTCCACACTCCCCCAGGGGTCTGTAAGACAACAGGTTGGTGATGACTTATCTAAAAAATGGATGGACAGCAAAGACTTAAAGGCAATTCTCCATAAATATTGTTTCTCTCTGCAGAGCTTGCGAAAGATATTAATAGCTGTGAGTTTGAGATGATATTTCCTGATAAGAACCTGGAAAGCAGCTATTCCAGGTAAGCACTTAAAAGCAAAAGAGTTCTCCAATGAGGGTTATCTGAATGTGTATATATACATTGAGCAAGGAAAAGTACTTTAGAAAGTAATGCCTTCTTTGTCATTCTTGATCATCAAAATCACACCTCTTTCTACCCATTAATACTGCTGCTCAGCTAAAATAACTATTCATGCACTATAAGGTATGACATGCAATTTTGAAAATTAAATGCACATATCGAACATGAACTGTACAATGCAAAAATAGTAACTGATAAACTTCTCCAGAATTCAACATGTGAAGTTCAAACCAATCATGTTGTAAACAAGGGCAACATTTCATCATACTATTTATAAAGGTACTCAATGTTTTTTAAAACCATGCCTTCAGGGAGCCTGGGTGGTGGCTCAGTGGGTTAAAGCCTCTGCCTTCCATTCAGGATCAAGGCCTGCATGGGGCTGTCTGCTCAGCAGGGAGACTGCTTCCTCCTCTCTCTCTGCCTGCCTCTCTACCTACTTGCGATGTCTCTCTCTGTCAAATAAATTAATGAAAATCCTGAAAAAAAAAAAAAGGAATGCTACAGTGAACCTTAAAAAAATAACAATAAAATAATAATAAAATCAAGCCTAGGGTCATCAAGAAAACTAATTTCCAGAGATGGCCAGTGTGCACAGAGTACCTCAATCAATCCAGCCGAAATAGTGGACGCCTGGAGGTCAATATTTAATAATATGCAGTTAGCACATACAAGCCACTGTGCCAAGAGCTGACTCATTCCCTTGGTCAGTCCATAGGACACTAACTCTGGGGACACTTGGGTTGCTCAGTCGTTTGAGCATCTGCCTTAAGCTCAGGTCATGATCCCAGGGTCCTGGGATGGAGTCCTGCATCCCACTCCCTTACATCAGAAAAAGTCTACTTCTCCCTCTGCCTGCAGCTCCCCCTGCCTGGGCTCTCTCTCTCTCTCTCTCTCTCTCTCTCTCTCTCTCTCTCTCTCTCATTTTTTTACAAAGAAATAAAATTGAAAAAAACAAACAAACAACACTAACTCTGGGACAGATACAGAAATGCCAGATGGGATGCCAGTGCACGTTTCATGCAGGGGGGCAAGAAGGGAAAAGACAAGAGGATGAATGCCAAGGGGTTTTATCTCTGAAACAGAGTCTTTCCTGTCCATTCACATCCTGAGACTACGAATTAGTCAACTCAACCCCAATAAAATAGTTCCAGTGTCTGAGAGATAAAAAATTCAGTGTGAAAAGAAAGTCATCACCTTCCTCTTCTCTTTAAAGAAAAGATTTCTGTTAAACGTTTCCTTTTGTTTCCTTAATTTACATTAGCTATTTCAAAAGAGAAAAACAAAGAGCTATTTGTCTCTAAAGAAAGGAAACATCCAGGTAAGCCAGCAACCAACAACTACACAAACATCTGTGAGCTGCATAATCAATTCTGTGATTAGGTGGAGGACAGTTCTGCACACACATTGATTTTAAAATGCAAATCTGAATACAGCTAATCTTCACATAAATATAATAGGTACCGCATTGATTTTTTCCCCTCGTGATCATATGAAAAATTAACTAAAGCGATGGTAAAGAAGTAGCATAATATTATTTAGAGGTAGATGGTGATAAGTTGCATATTATAATCTCCAAAGCAGCCATTAAAATGAACACACACATACACACACACACACACACATACACAATGAGGGATAGCTACAAGTCAATAGAGGAGATAAAATAGAATACTAAACAATAGTCAAGTTAGCCGAAAGAAGGAAAGAAAGGAGGAAGAAAGGAATAAAGAACAGCTGGGACAAATCCAAAACAAAGATGGGAGACTTGAATCCAACTATATCAAAAAGCTCAAATTAGGACAATAGTAGAAAATTCGTGAGAAAGGTATAAGAAACGGTGACACCGACCACCATTTAACCTGTTTTTACTTATTGTTTTTTTTTTAAAGACTCATTTATTTATTTGAGAGAAAGAGAGAGAATACAGGTTGGGGGAGGGACCGAGGGAAAAACAATCTGAAGCAGACACCATGCTCAGTGCAGAGCCCGGTGCAGGGCTTGATCTCACGACCCTGAGATCATGACCTGAGCCGAAAGGGCCCAGATACAACCAACGGAGCCACCCAGGTGCCTATTTATTTATTTATTTATTCATTCATTCATTTTTAAGTTTGTTTGTTCATTTGTTTATTTATGTGATCTATACACTCAATGGGGGGCTCAAACCCACAACCCTGAGATGAAGAGTCGCTCCTCAAATTGAGCCAGCCAGGTGCCCCTAATGGGTTTTCATTTAAAATAGATCATTGTTATCATATTTTAATGTGTGTTTGTCTCAATTTCAGTATTCTTACTTGATAATTAACCCCATATAGAAGGAAAAAGTCACTGGTTAATTCTCATCTATGGTTCCATCAGCAAAGTCCTTCAGTTTTGAGTAACATGGTGGGTCCACCCATGCTGAGGCTGCTGCCATCAGTAGGAAGGATTGTTTATTTAACTGAAGGATGCTGTCTTCATCAGGGTGTTAGGGACTGAGAAAAATCTGCACTGGACATACTGAAGAGATACATTCTGTTTGTATGCTCTTTTCTGTCCCACGTATGAACTACTCCTGTGAGTCTGACACACCTACTTCATGCCTCAGAAAAGTAAGATTAAATAAAGAAAGGTCGAGATGTTAGTGACACACACATACACATGCACATAAAAATCTCAATGAATTGGACATCAGTGAGAAAGTTGATACGATGTCTGCCTATCTATATACCTACAGATATTTCCAAATCAGAGTTTCGGATCTCAGGAACATAATAATAGAGCAACATTTTTATAGTAAAGCAGACTGAAGTCCTGTGATAAATAATCCTCGGTCCCACACAGGCAGGAGTCTTTAAGAATTTCGGCTTTAATAACAAGAGAGTTTAATTACAAAGCCAATGAGTTATGATCGACACTGCCGGCCTCCCCCATCCCATCTTCCAATATCTGGTACCACAGCTGCATACACAAATACCGTGGTATTTCCCTCTTGTTTTGAAGGGACAGGAAGGTCAAAACCTGTGCAGCTTAACTTCCTCAGATAACACTTTTCCTACAGAGGACCTTTGTCTACAGAGGTTTTTTTAGCTAATGAGTAATTTAACCCTGAGGCGTGAGAGATACTTTATTAATTAATTAGTGATATGGAAATGAGGTTTCTTCCTAGGGCTGTGACATTTGACAACATGTGTGCCATACTAAGGCATCGACTAGGACCTCAGCTTTGAAAATAAATGGGATTTTAGAGTTACGGTTTTAGTGCCGAGACACCCTTTCCCCTCTCAAACCTCCTCAACAAGTTCTCTGATCCAAACCACTGCTGTCTCTTACCTAGGTTCTTGCAATAATCTCCTCACAAATTACACTGCTTCCAGCCCTTCCCCTCACACCGAATTCTCAACCTGGGCCCAGAATGAGCCTTTATAAATGTCAAGTCAGATCAAGACGCTGCTGGGCTCTGCACTTCACTTTAAGTGGCCTATGAGGTCCCACAGGGTGTGATAGTCCCCTCCCCACAACTGCTCCGACCTCACACCTTACTTTTCCATCCATCACCACTCATTCTGAATCCTCCAGCTGCACCAGCCCCTCTGCTAGTCTTTGGGTGCCCTGGACACATTCCCACCTCAGTGCCTTTGCAGACAGATCTTCCACTCCCAGCACTTTACATTTTTATTTAAATATAAATAAAATATAAATAAATCTCCCACTCAAAGCCCTACCCTAACTACCTTTCTTAAACTGCAAACCAGACTTCTGCCCCAGAACCCCTGATCCTGCTTACACTGATCTTTTTTTACCCACATGGCAGTTATCACCTACTGATGGCCAAGAATGTTAATATCTACCATATTATATAACTTTATATAAAAGGGTAATCTACATGTTTACTTTGTTTTCTTTGCTCTCCAACTAGATTTTAAGACCAAAGATTTTGATGTCTTTTGTTTCCAATGTCTAAAACATGGTCATATTCAACAAGCAAGCATTGAATTTCTGAATGAGCAAATGAGAAGATACGTTTTAATCAAGGACATGAAGAGTCCTAAGTGCCATGATGAGTCTAGACTTGATCCCGAGGGCAAGGTAAAATGATGAAAAAGATGATTTAAAAGAATCTCCAATAGATGAAAAGATTCCTGACATTGGATTTGGCAATGATTTCTTGGACGAAAGATAACAAAGGGAAAAAATAGATTAGACCACATCAAAATTTAAGACTTTTTGTGCATCAAAGGACACTAGCAATAGAGTGAAAAGGCAACACACAGAGTAGAAATAAATATTTGCAAATCATATCTCTGATAATGAATTGAGATCCAGAATATACAAAGAGCATATACAACTCAACAACAAAAAAAACAAACAATCTGATTTAAAAATGGGCAAAGGACTTGAATAGACATTTATCCAAAGAAGATATATAAGTAGCCATCAGCACATGAAAAGATATTCAACATCATTGATCATTTGGGAAATATTAATCCAAACCAAAATAAGATACTATCTCACGCTCATTAGGATGGCAATTATTTTTAAAAACAAGCAAACAAACAAACAAACAAATCAGAAAACAGAAAGTATTACGACACCTGGCTGGCTCAGTCAGTACAGCATGTGATTCTTGATCTCAAAGTCATGAGTTTGAGCTCTACGTTGAGTGCAGAAATGGGGATTTCTTTGTTAATGGGCATAGAGTTTCAGTTTATGTAGAGGGAAAAAGTTCTGGATATGGATGATAGTGTCAGATGCATAATGATGTGAATGCACTTAATGCCTTTGTAGACTTAAAAATGGTTAAAATGGTAAACTTTATGTTATGTGTATTTTACCATAACAAAATACAAAAATTAATCTTTTTATTCTTTTTAATTTTTTATTTTATTTTTTAAAAATATTTTACTTGTTTATTTGAGAGACAGAGAGCACATGAAGGGCAGTGGGAGAAGCAGACTCCCGCTGAGCACAGATCCTGATGTGGGACTCCATCCCAGGACTCCAGGACTATGACCTGAGTTGAAGGCAGACACCAACCAACTGAGCCACCCAGGTGCCCCAATTAATTTTGTTTTAAAAAAAAGAACTCCAAGATGGCTGCCAGTGAGCCCCGCCCCTGACATGGATTCTCCCAGAATTCTAACAGCCCAGAATGATCTGCCCTAGCAGTGGACCAAGGCAGCCTTTTGGACAGACAGACACAAGTAACAGAACCTGAGGAAAGATCTACCGGTGAGAAAAAGAATGCATCATCTGACCATCAGAAACCTAGATTCTGGGGCACCTGGGTGGCTCAATTGATTGGTGTCTGCCTTCTGCTCAGGTCATGATCTGGGAGTCCTGGGATCAAGCCCCGCATCATGCGCCCTGCTCCGCAGGAAGCCTGCTTCTCCCTCTCTCACTCCCCCTGCTTGTGTTCCCTCTCTAGCCATGTTCTCTCTGTCAAATAAATAAATAAAATCTTTAAGAAATAAATAAAGAAAGAAGCCTACATTCTGATCAAAAAGTGGGGCTTTGGGCACTTTTGGTGGCTCAGTGGGCTAAAGCCTCTGCCTTCAGCTAGGTCATGATCTTGGGGTCCGCATCAGGATCTCTGCTCAGCAGGGAGCCTGTTTCCTCCTGTGTCTCTGCCTGCCTCTCTGCCTACTTGTGATCTCTCTCTCTGTCAAATAAATAAATAAAATCTTAAAAAAAAAAAGTGTTTTTTTCCATGTCTCTCTTTTTAGTTTTAAAATTATAAACTCCAATGCCTAAAAGTTCAAGTCCTGTGAGATGTAGGTTTATAATTCTTTACCCCTTGCATTATGTCTGCTTCTCTTGAACAAATAATTCATTCACTCAACAATGTGTTTTGAGTGCCTACAATGTGCTGGAGACACACCAGCTGAGGACAGCCTAAGGATCTGCTCTGCTTCCTACTCCAGAAGTTTTAAAGACTATACAGAGATAGGACTATGTCACAAGGTCATTTCAAGTGGCAAGAGGAGCATACAAAATGTTCAATTTGTAATAGAATCCCAGTTTTGCCCGCACACATGTATATGTGTCCCTATGTATCTATATTTGTGTAGATATATGCATTTAATTGCATACTTGCAATTAAACTTTTAATTCATATGTGCATGTTATAGACTAAATGTTCATGTTCTCCAAAATCCGCATGTCGATGTCCTAAATCCCCAGGGTGATGGTGTTTGCAGTGAGGCCTCATGGGGGCGGGGCACTCACGATGGAATTAACAGCTTTATTAAAAGAGGTCAGGGGTGCCTGGGTGGCTCAGTTGGTTAAGCGACTGCCTTCGGCTCAGGTCCTGATCCTGGAGACCCGGGATCAAGTCCCACATCAGGCTCCCTGCTCAGCAGGAAGCCTGCTTCTCCCTCTCTCACTCCCTCTGCTTGTGTTCCCTCTCTGGCTGTGTTTCTCTCTGTCAAATAAATAAAATCTTTAAAAAAAAAAAAAAAAAAAAGAGGTCAGAATCTCACTTCTCTTCCGCACATGAGGACCCAGCAAGAAGGGCGCCATCCACAAACCAGACGCTGAATCTGTGGTCACCTCCATCTGGAACTTTCCAGCCTCCAGAGCTGTAGAAATACGTTTGTCATTTGCAGATCTACGGCATTTTGTCGTACCGTGACAACAGGCGACAATACACATCTGAGAACGTAAATATTTTCTGTACGATGGCTCCAAATAGCAGGTTTTTCTCTTGAAAAATGACTGTGTCCTCTTCTTCCTATACTAAAATGTTTCTTACATACTACGTTGTTCAACATTCAGACTTAAACTTTACATTTAACCTCTTAATTAGCTGGAGACTCGCCTGCTCAGAGCGTCCTCCGCGTCCTCTTAAGCTCTCGACCGGCAGCCAGCGCTCCCTCAGAAAGACAAAGGTGAAGAGGCAAAAGAGCAAAGTAACCTACCAGTCCTTCCAAACCTGCATCTGGAATTTGGGTCCTGAGGCACTCCAGGTTTCTTTTTGACTCCAGCACCTGTTAGCCCCCAGAGCAAGCAGAAGTCATGAGGAGCCCCTGGGTTTGTGGTCCTCACATTACCACCCTTCTAGCTTCCAGTACAGTCTCAGAAGCTCATGCAACAGGTAACTTATGTCTGCACCTCCTAGACATGAAATCACCCCTCCTTTGTCCAGACCTCCTCTCCAGACTGACATCGGGATCCCTCACTCCACCAGTGCTGCTGACGCCCCATTATTGCTCTGGGCACCAAGAGGCTCTGGGCCACTACCTGTTATAGAACTTCAAAGAAGAGCCCCATAGATTTCCTCACATCCCTGAACCTGCCATGCTGCCATACACTTTTCCCGTCTGGTTCCCCCACTCTCTCCCTGCCTTCTGTTGTTGTTGTCATCGTTATTATTATTATTATTATTATTATTATTATTATTATCATTTTACCAACAAAATGGGTTTATTCAGGAAGCTCCTGTCTTTTTTTTTTAAGACTGTATTTATTGGGGGCGCCTGGGTGCTCAGTTGTTTAAGCGACTACCTTCGGCTCAGGTCATGAGAGCCAGGATCAAGCCCCACATCGGGCTTCCTGCTCAGTGGAGGCCTGCTTCTCCCTCTCTCAGTCTGTCTGCTTGTGTTCCCTCTCTAACTGTGTTTCTCTCTGTCAAATAAATAAAAAATAAAATCTTTAAAAAAAAAAGACTATATTTATTTATTTGACAGAGAGAGCACAAGCAAAGGGAGCAGAAGACAGAGGGAGAGGGAAAAGCAGGCTCTTTGCTGAGCAGGGATCCCGATTCAGGGCTCAATTCCAGGACTCTGGGATCATGACCTGAGCCGAAGGCAGACAGTTAACTGACCAAGCCACCCAGGCACCCCTATTTATTAATTTTTAGATGTCCCCTTTATTTTTTTAAGTAAATTTTACCCCTAATGTGGGGCTCAAACTCACAACCCCTAGATCAAGAGTCACCTGCTCTCCTGACTGAGCCAGCCAGGCGCCTCCAATTTGATGTTTTTAAAAAAGAAAAAGGAAAAGATTTCTCCTACCTAAACATGTTCCCTTTTGTATGCTACCCACACGGGCAGCAGCCCCTCGTCCCACCCCAGCAACATTAATAACAGCAAAAGCAATGGCTGGGCCATCGCCTGTTACTGGAGTTTCAGGCTGAGACAAATTATTGTTATTACCAGGTTATAAAGCCTTAAAAAAATCCCATAATGGAAATGCTAACAGCTCATTAACTATAACGAGTGCCATTGCATAGGACATGTTCCAGCAGAGGGACGGCAACTGTGTTAACTGGCCTCTCAGTGCCAGAAGCACTCAGGCCGGGGATGCTGGACAGCAGGCAGGACGGTCCCTCACATCGGGACTGACCATTCTGCCGTCGTGTGCGACTCCAGGTTCCCAGACCAGGCCTGGCAAAGCCCAGTTTATGTACACAACCTCACTTGTATACCTTGAGCGCATCTGCAGGACGGTTGGCCAAGAGGGGCAGTCAGCCCCTGGCATCAGCAGACCTGAGATCATTAGGCTCGGACATCGGAGGCACGCAGGGTCTGTTATCACAAACAAGCAGTTTGCTCGCAGTTTGAATCTATTTCTGGAAACTGTTTACCTAAATGAAATTCCTTATCCACTGGGGCATGGTTCAAAGCTCAAAAGATAAGTGCAGGCGGCTGCTAAAAAGATGCAAGTCTGGGAAAACAAGGGGAAAAGAACAAAGCTAGATTAATCCTAGGAAAAAAAGACTCAATGCCATAAAAATTACATGGCATTCTTTGAGACCATCAATTAATTTGAATTCCAAAAGTTCAAAGCCACTATTTAAGAGAACTAATTAAGAGCTAATTTTCTCCCCAGAGTGATCTCCTAGAAGGTTTGCAAGAGCCAGTGCACGGAGGGGCTGACCGTTCTATCGCCGGTTGGTCAATACACGTTAACACCAGACTGAGTCCCTGGAGCACAAGTCTGGGAAGTCCCAGGCCTGGAATATTAATGACACTTAGTAGGTCTTACTCAGACCCCTAATGAACTTCAGCTACTATTTCTCTGGGCCTTTGGCTCCCCGAGGTCACCTTTGAATTATGCTCTGTGGAAAAGTGGACCCTAAGGTCCAAGATTAGAATCTAACCTTGTAGGTTCTATTACAATTGTTCTTCTCATCAGCTACTCTGGGGGAAAGTTCTTATTTGACTTTTTTTTTCTTTTTTTAAAAAGATTTTATTTATTTATTTGACACAGAGAGAGAGAGAGAGAGAGAGAGAGAGATCACAAGTAGGCAGAGAGGCAGGCAGAGAGAGAGGAGGAGCAGGCTCCCCACTGAGCAGACAGCCCGATGCGGGCCTTGATCCCAGGACCCTGAGATCATGACCTGAGCTGAAGGCAGAGGCTTTAACCCACTGAGCCGCCCAGGCACCCCTTATTTGACTTCTTAACCTAGGTGCCGAGTGTTGAGTTCACCTTATGCCTCAGTTTATGGCACATCATTATCACAGGTCCACACCTGTTCCCTCTCTTTAATTTTTGTAAATTCCCTTTTGATCTCCCTGCTTACCCCTATCCTCCTCTCCTCCATCCCACAGGCAGTGAGCCTAAGCTACTTAATGTTTATTTTGTTTGCTTAGATATTGGGATATTGCTGTTTGGTGTCCATATATTCTTCCTTTTGCTCCTAATCCTCTTACCCAGATTTTCTTTTATTTCCATTTCAGTCTGGTCCTTGTCCATTTGCATTTTCATTGTTGGCACATTTGAAGTGATCTCAAAGATAGGGTCTTTGTGTTCTAATTTTTTTTACTTTTTCTATCATGAGACTTTTTTTCTAGTCTTTGATAGTCTTTTTTTTTTTCCCTATCTCCCTGCACCCCCAGTAGGTGATCACTGCCAATAGCATGGGCAGTGTCTATGCCCACACATTTCTCCAGGGTCATTCAAACCTTTAAGCTAGTGAACACACACACATACACACACACACACACACACACACGTGTGTGTGTGTGTGTGTGTGTGTGTGTGTGTGTCTGAGAGACAGAGAAATCTACTTTAATAAAAAGGGATCCAAAACCCATCTCTCTGCAGTTTGCTTTTCTCTTTTAAGAATATGTTGTGGTCATCCTTCCAGATTAGTAGATACAACTATAATGCATTCTTTTTAATAGCTGTGTAATATTTCATGGCTAGGTGTTCAATGATTCATCCAACCATTCCTTACTGATGGGCATTTTGGTTGTGCCAGGTTTTTAAAACTACAAACAAAGCTGCAAAGAATATTTGTGTGCAGGGCTCCTTCCATACAGGTGCTTCTGTTTCTATACGATTGAGTCCTAGGAATGTGCATGTATTTTTACTTATATACGTGGTATTAGGTTATATACTATGTTCTAGTTCTTTTTTTTTTTTTACTATGCTCTATGTTGTTGAGATCTTTCAGTGCTGTTGATTCTAACAGTTGCATTATTCTCCATAGTGATCTCCCATTTCACTTCCAGTATCCACTGATCGAACATAACAACACAATGTAGAAGTACTTCCAAAACACCACTGAGAAATTAGTAAAAAATAAATAATTCCACCTCTTTCTTTCTTTCTTTTTTTTCTTTCTTTCTTTCTTTCTTTTTTAGATTTTATTTATTTATTTGACAGAAAGAAACACAACTAGAGAGGGAACACAAGCAGGGGGAGTGAGAGAGGAAAAAGCAGGCTTCTAGAAGAGCAGGGAGCCCAATGCGGGGCTCGATTCTGGGACTCCAGGATCATGACCTGAGCCGAAGGCAGATTCTTAACGACTGAGCCACCCAGGTGCCCCTAATTCCACCTTTTTCAAACTCTCAATACATTTGACTTTGGAAAATTGTTATGACCAACCAGGGCAGAGAGAGCAAGGGAAGATTGCGAGGGCTGGGGGTGGGGTGGTTCTCCTTTGTTAGGAATCTACTATTTATCAGGCACGTTCTAAAAGTCCTATTCAGCACTCAACACAAATGGTAAAAAGTAATATTTTATCCACTGATTAGATGAGGAAGCTGACTGATTGAAAGGTTACTGGCACATGAAGGTAGGGCTGGGATTCAAAGCCCTGTCTACCAAGCTCAAGAGGCAGCCCCTCCCACTACTCCTTGTGAGTTTCAACCCAGACTAACTTCTCCTTGTCTTTTAGACTCAAAGTGGCATGGAGGAGGACTGGGGAAGACACATAAAGTATCTTATGGCTTTTCCACTTGCAGTTTTATCCAAGTACTCAGAGAACACTGAAAATTGACATTTTCCCAACAACACTTAATGATTTTAAAATAATCTTCCAAGAAACTCTGAAAATCTAACACATGTATAGAGCTCTTGTGGGAAGATGCTGGTGGTAACAGGAATGACATGATCAGGCTGAATTCAGAGTCTCCTAGATCAGGCAAGAGACAGGCCTAACGAGCAAAAGAGAAGGCCTCGGAGTCGGTGAAACAGGGTCAGATTGTCGGGACACCGCAGAGCATGGAGGAGTGTAAAGTGAAGGCTCCCCAACATGAGCAGGTTTCTGCCCCGGGCCATAGGACTGTCATGGGGTTTCTTGCCTGACACTGAACTTTCTCTTCCCAAACACATGGGACCAAATTGGTAACACGCTGCACTCAATGTGTTAAGAATCTAGAACACATCATAATCCAGCCGGTCAACCGCAGTTACTCAGCGTGCTCACCGGGCGATTTGAGAAGCCCAAAAGGGAGGATGAGATGACTGCAGGAAGAGAAGCAAAGATTGTTGACTGTTTGCCTAATTTTCTATCCCAGGATCTAAAATCAAAACAGAGGCTCTGAGATTTGTTTTTGCTTAAATGTTTTCAAGTGAACTACGGCCCGCGCCTCATCAGCTCTGGTTGCTGGGCCATCGCCCTGGGGACATGCAGGCCCCCAGCCATCGTCAGCAGCAGGTGCAGTAGAACTGGCAGGATGTGCTCCGCATGAGGTCTGCTGCTGGCCAACACACGGTGGGTGGGAAAGAGGGGAGCACGCAAGGGCGTTCTAAGGTTTCTACCTTCGCCAGTGAGGTGACGATGAAATCAGAAAGTCGGGAAGAACAAAGCTGAAGTTTAGAAAATGAGTTTAGGGGTGTCTCGCCCTGTCGGTACAGCATCTGACTGTGGATCTCAGGGTCATGAGTTTGAACACCATATTGGGTGTAGAGATTACTAAAAAAAAATAAAATAATGAAAAAGAAAAGAAAATGAATTTAGGATTGAACTTGAAATATCACTGGCCATTCAGCTAGATATTCTGCAGGTGCTTAGAAAGCCACCCGGGAGAGCCTTCTGGGCTGAGATAGCGCAGGGGAAAAAGGTGTGCAGCTCAGAGATGGGGCTGAAATGCTGGGGGAGCCCATGTGAGCGGGCAGCAGCTTCTGGCCCGTTGCAAGCACTGCCTCCCTTCCTGGAATGCCGTTCCTGTCCTCTCAGCCCCGCTCTCTGATACCTGCCTCTGCAGCGTGTGCCCACCCCCCGTCTGCGGCAGCTTCTCACAGGTCCCTCGTCGCCGTCGTGGTCACAGCACGTTGTAATGCTGTAACGACTTGTCATCCTATTGAGTGTGAGGGCAGAAACATGGTCCATTATTCCCGTGCGGCATGGACAAGGCACAGTGTAAAAATTGGCCAAGTGAGTGAATGAAAGAATGAAGGGCCGGTGAAGAAGACAGAGAAGGGAGCTGTCGGAAGAAGGAAGACAATCAGGAGAGACTAATTTTGTAAGATGCAAAAGGAGTAACTTCCAAGGAGGAGGAATAAACTATAAAAAACTCAGCAAGAGACTGAAGGGGAATAAGCAGGGCACTGGAGTGGGATGAAGTGGTCTGTGGACTCACACAAGGCCGATGTGTGTGGGGTCCTGGGAGTGGAAGATGGCCGTGGCCTCAGCTGGTGCTTTGGGGACAGTAGATAGTAATGGCTAAGGACAAGTAGGAGATGATGAGGTGACAGGAGATACTCTGTTAGGAGGTAAAGGGAAAGAGGCGAGGAATATAGCTGGGGGCAAGTTATCATTAAAAGAAAGGAATCTTTCCTAGAGGAAGAGGAATGATTTGTTTGTAGGGCAGGAAAGCCAAAGAAGAAAGAGATAGACTAAGAGAAAGCACACAATAAACGAGCAAGAATAAATACAACTGGGGTGCTCGAGATTTTAGAGAAGGCAGGTGGTGGACCATCTTATTGTTCAGCAAAAATTCCCACAGGTGTTGTTTATTTTTCTGCCCCATCGACTTTGGGGCCTATTTGCTCTGACCAGAGGAATGCAGAGACGATGACTATATGCCAGGTACCAACAGGGGCCTTCAAGGCCTGGATGGGCCTGCTCCCCTTGCATTACTGCCCTCTGCCAGGAGAAGAGTGGGGCCCAGGCAGAAGGCGCCTCCACCACCCAGAACCTCAACCACTGCAGCGGCGCACACCCAAACAGACCTGCAGCCCACAGCCCTGCCGCCTGGCCCGCCTGGCCCAGGACCTTGAAAGAGAAATGAAGGCTGTGACTGTAGGCACTAGAATTGTAGGTTGTTTGTCACCACAGCAAAAGTCAACTGACCGACTGCAGAAAGGAGTTATATGTCTCAAAACCGTCCGGGACCACTGCTTTCTCAGCAACGGGAGGGGAAGCCAAGATGCGTGGAGGAATCAATGAAAATAGGTAAGTTTGCAAGTGGAAGGAAGGGAAACTGAGGAACTACTCCTCTGACGCTCTTTTGGGAGCTCAGCCCAGCTCCAGGGGAGGCCATCTGGGGAGGGCACTACAAAACAGTTCTTTCCTTCTCTTTTCTTTTCTTTCTTTCCTTCCTTTCCCTTCCTTCCTTTCCCTTCCTTCCTTCCTTCCTTCCTTCCTTCCTTCCTTCCTTCCTCTCTCTTTATCTTTTCTTCCTTCCTTCTTTCTTTCTCTCTTTCTTTCTCTTTCCTTCGTTCTTTTTTTTTTTTTTTAAG
>PITA01009848.1:0-75149 GCA_004023965.1 Spilogale gracilis
CTTTTAAAAACATTTTTAAAATCCGGAATAAACTTATTGAGATGTTACTAACCTCTTTCTTCTGTGGAAAGGGCAAAACAAAACAAAAAATCAGGGAAAAACTGGTTAATTTTTCTCATTTGGATTCAGTTAAATGAAAAACAGTGATATTATTCCATGCCAAGCAAGTGAAACTGGGAAGATTATGTAGAATAATCTATCCAGAATTTAAAAGAGCTTGGAAATTGTTTTTTCCTTCACTGATAGAAATGGTCATTAAGCTAACAGAAACTTAAACAATTAAGATTGCATTTCTGAATCAATATATGGTTGTAGTAATACTTTTGTTGAAGGCATAAGATTAATTTATGGTAGAAATGCTTTATGAATTACCTCATTTTTTTATGGCCATTTTATTCAATGAATTAACTGACAGCATGCAGCACTCACTATATCGACAATCCAAATAACAACCCTGCCCTAAAGAGAGAGTTCAGGGTTGCAGGAAGTATAATGGTTTTGTAGTCAGGTGTTCCTGAGTCTGAAGTCCAGAGTAGCTTTTCACTTCTTCTGTGGCCTCCAAACATTTAATGAAGGCATCAAAACTCCAGTTTTCATCTTGTGTTAATGGACCTTATAGATCTGGTGCAAAAATAAGGTGATATATCACATACAGAATGCCCAGCTCAGTTTCTAGATCAGAGGAGACTCTGTGGACATGTGTTCTATTCTTAAAGGGTTGACAGTTTATCACATGGGTGGCAAGACAGTCCACCACACACAAAGGAAATCTAGGTAGAACATTAGGGGGCATTGGTGTATGCAAGAAAAACAAGCATGGAAAAGATGTCCTATGAACTCGGTGTTGAAAAAAGGGTTTTATCTAAACATGGAGAGATATGTGGATGTGTCTTCTGTTGTCCCTTTTTAGGAAGGAATATCTTCTTGCTTCTCACACAGTGGCAGAGTGATACATCTTTCTCAGCATTAACTGCATATCAGCTTCGTTAATGTACTGGATGATTTGCGTTCTTCCTTATTATCCCTCATTATTTGCTGTCTTACCCAATTTAACTTCATCCATCTGAAAGCTGGAAAATTGTGTTTAGATTCTTTTTCATTGTTGTTTGGGTTAAGCAGGCTTGAAAGTGTTGAATCCTTAATGACCCATATTCATTATGTGAGGAAATTACATAATGCAGTGTACCAGCTTGGCATTTAACCTTAAATTTTAACTCCATTATTTAGTCATTAACTTTATGTTTTATATGACCCCCATTCTTAGGATGCTCAGTAGGGGCTCATTCCTGCATTACTGTGGGATACATTAAATCAAATTCAACAAAACTTCCCAAGTACCTATCAGGGTGGGTTCAGGTATTTTATATATTCATCTCTGTGTCTTCAAGCCCCACCATGGTACCTAGTATAGATTAGGCACCCAATAAACAATTTTTAATAAATAAATGCTAGGGGCTCTGATGGATACCAGTATGAATAAGATGCTATTTTGACACTTAAGTATTTCTAAAAATGCTTATGAAGGTATCTTTTTTGGGGCTGCTATAACAAAAATACAATAACCCATGTGGCTAGTAAACAACAGACATTCATTTCTAATAGTGTTGGAGACTGGGAAGTCCGGGATCATGATCCCAGCAGATTTCGTGGTTTGGTGAGAGCCCACTTCCTCATTAGACAGCTGTCTTCTCACTATGTCCTCATGTGGCAGAAAGGTCCAGGGAGCTCTGGAGTATCTCTTTTATAAAAGTGTGAATCCCACTTAAAAGGGTTTCACTTTCATGACCTGAGAACTTCCTGAAGGTCTTCTAGCCTATATCATCACAATGGGCTTTAGATATCAACATGTGAATTTGGAGGAGGAAACAAATATTTAGTCTGTAGCACAAGGCTAATAAAACAGAATAATTCCATATGTCTGATTATACATAAAGGGACACAGAGTGGTACAGGAATTAGATGGTTAAAAGGGTAGATGGCGACTAGTTGGTAAAGGAGAACCGGAAGACAGTGCAAGAGACAATACTGGAGAACAGGATCAACATGTGACTAAGGAAAGAATTCTTTGAAGTCCACATGTACAATTCTGATACATCACTGTGTTGTCCTTGAGAGAGAGGACTGTGCCTATCTTATCTGTATTGTTCCCACATTATGCAGGCATGAATAATCCCAGAAATATGATAAATAGTAACTACTGTATAGTTTGTATATAACATAGACTGGATTGATTGATAAGATTGATCGACTCCTAAGGAAAAAAAAATGAGCCTACCTAGTAAAATTCATTTGTTGTTGTCATTTGTTGTGGGTTTCCAATTAAAGAGAAATTACACACAGAGAAATTATTTTTTGCCTGGTATTTCTTAGTACTCCAATGGAAATTATCCCAGACTTTTCATGTAAATTAAGAAAACCTTCACAAGAATAGGGTAAGGTGTTTGGAGTTAGAACATCTGATTTTGTATCCAGAACCATCACTTACCTATATAAATTGCAGGTAGAACAATTGCGCTCACTTGGCTTCCATTTTAGTATTACTAAAATAATAGTTATATACATATATATGTATATATATATATTTTTAAGATTTTATTTATTTATTTCACAGAGAGAGAGAGAGAGATCACAAGTAGGCAGAGAGGCAGGCAGAGAGAGAGGAGGAAGCAGGCTCCCTGCTGAGCAGAGAGCCAGATGCTGGCCTTTATCCCAGGACCTGGAGATCATGACCTGAGCTGAAGGCAGAGGCTTTAACCCACTGAGTCACCCAGGCACCCTAAAATAATAGTAATAATCTCTACCTCAGTGTCTGTTTGCAAATTAAAAGAGATTAAGGTTCATAAAGTACTTAGCACATTTTAGAGCTTCCATGCTTGAAAAATTTACTTTCTTTCGTATTAGTTAAAATGCCATGGCTTCTAGGTAATAGATATTTCTAATTCAAATTAACTTAAAGAATGAAGAAATTCCTTGATACATATAATAAAGAGCCCAGGGAAACATATTTCAATTTGGATCATGCAGGAAACCAAATTCTTTCTTTCTACACTGACTTCCTTAATGTGCTGGTTTTATGTGTATCAGGTCAGCTCTGCTAGCCCTCATGGCCCAGTATAGCTGCATCAGTTGCAGACATCACATGGTGACACGGTAATGGTCAAGACATACAGTGACTATCTTTCCCAGTGCCTCAGTCTTTGATAAATAAACCTAATGGCGGTGTTTCCTGTCTCTTTGATCAGAAATGAGACATATTTATGACTATAAGTTATTTCCTAGCAAGAGGGTAGGGTTATTTTTACTAGTATGGACAATTCATTTGGGAGGGAGTGAACTTTGAGGGGTCAAAAAACATCACCATCATAAAATATGATTTTCTAGTTTGGATTTTTTTTAAAAGATTTATTTATTTATTTGACAGAGAGAGAGATCACAAGTAGGCAGAGAGGCAGGCAGAGAGAGAGGAGAAAGCAGGCTCCCTGCAGAGCAGAGAGCCAGATGGGAGCCTCCACCCCAGGACCCTGAGATAAGGACCTGAGCCAGAGGCAGAGGCTTTAACCCACTGAGCCACCCAGGTGCCCTCTAGTTTGGATTTTTGATTGTCATTCTTGAATGTTTTTTTCAAGTAGTCCAGAAAGAGGAAAATTTTCTAATGAAATGTTTTTCAGTCTCCTATAAATCCTATTGAAGTGTTTGTTTCTACCCAACAAAAATTCAACAAGGAAAAACAACTCATTCAATAGAGAAAAACTGTCTTAGCTTTGTCAAATTTAAGTAAACACTCAAAAATAAAAACATTAAATTCAATCTTGTAAACAATTCTAAATAAACAAGAGCAGATGAACTACCTCTCTCTTTTCTTTTCTTTTCTTTTTTCAAATTTATCTTACCAAAATCCACTGATTCTTGAGTGGCATATATTTTTCATATGTTCTCTACCAAGCATATATTTGATTTTTATGAAGTACTGGTCTGTTCCATGAAACTGCATTTAACCAGAGATGAAATATGCATTTTGAATTGCCCCCAAAGAGACATGACATCATTTAATGTTCAAATATGAATTTAGTAAGTTCTAGCAATGTCTCAGAAGCAGTGACTTGCATACCAGCCATTAACAAATGTTGTATGTTCCCTTTATACTTTTTATAAAGTTTTAATGGTATAAGAAAACATCACCACAGGCCAAAGCATGGGAAATCATAATTTAAAAGAGATATTATTATCTTAAAATACTAAGTACAATGATACATGAAATTCTATGAGAATTTGACCTTTTATTTTAAAAAAAAGCAGAATACAATAAGCAGGAATGGTTCCCCTTAGATCTTAACGTATTGGCCTATTTTTACCAGATGTTTTTATTTTACTGATTTTTTTGTTCCACATAAATGACAATATTTTTCTCCAAGTGTAAAAAGAATGAATGTTTATGGAAAAAATAGGTTGTGAAACATTAGATTTGTCATTTCTGTTCAGTGCCAAGATTTAGTGATGTGGTGGGAAAGTTACAAATTATTAATGTATTCATTCCATTGAATGACTGTAAGGTTTTCCTTTTATGGGTGAAATTTCCCCATTTCCAATTTTATCTTTAAAGCTTTTTTTTTTTTTCCATGCAATGTGCCTTTGTAAACCACACAACCCACTCAAAACTGTTAATGATTTACATAACCCTCAGATGTTTAAAAACATGTAAGAAAAAATAAAGTAGCAAAACCAGAGAATTAAACCACTGGTATTGTAACCATGACACTCACTGGAAGGCTCTTGTATTTCTTGGTGAATAGCATATGTTTGGGATCGTAAATTAATATTACAGCTCTTTATTACACAGGATGTGCCATGACATTTTGAAATGACTGTACAAATGCTGGTTTTGAGATACCCAAATTCAATTACAGTTAAAATAATAGGTGCCATTGTAGGAAAAATAAATCTTGGAAATAATGCTACAGTGTGCATGAAGACTATCAACCACCCATCATATTTTCACATCATCACGTCAGGATGATCAAAAGAATAATAATTGTCTGGAATCTTACATTTGTTTGGGAATCTGAAAATTAAGACAGATTTTCAATATTTTTTACTCAACTCGAGGATTATAGATCTCTATAATTTGCTTGTTGTAGGGAAAGCAGAGATGACTGATTTTATAGATGGAGACAGAGAAGGCAGTAAATCAGGGGTGACAAGTGAAGGTTAACTAATTTTTCAACAAGAAACCTCATAGGGTGATACTATCTTAATATCTTCAAGCATTCATGTTGGCCTTGTGACATTCACAAATATTGGAATCCCTGATCCACAGTCATTAAACACATAAGGGAAAGAACCCTAGAAGCCAAAAACCAGTAAATTCATTTCAAAAAAGACATTTTTTTCCAAATGACCAGAGTTATTCTCTCTTTCATCCAGAAATTCTCATTCCAGTTTATAGTTCCTGGGAAACTGGATGACTATTTGAAATGTTGATTGGAAAGCACAGAAACAAAGTGAAGGCAGAGATGGGTTTCAATGGATGAGTGGGAACCACACCAAGGCAGCAGGAAAATGTCTCTTTTTTGGACATTCTCAGGCTGGATGCACTTGTTCACTGGATGATTCTTTGCAATTTCTTTCTCTAGCTCTCTCAGGCAACCCTACCTTTTAGTTCAATCTTTCTTCAATACAAATAAGTAGTTTACCACTCCCAAATTCAAATCACGGTCTAGATATGCCACTCAGGTTATTTCTGTATCACTTTCAGGGGTGGTTTGGATGTTCCTCACAGTTTTAAGACGCACAATTGCTACCAGATTTCCCCCATAATATCCACACTCCCAGAGAATCCTTTTATTTGTTTGTTTACTTATTTATTATGAGGTAACTCTCCCAAGATCATAACATTTCTCATCCTCTGTAAAACACACTTTTACTCTTTTTTTCTCCTTATTGTGTTTCTCCTTGTTCTGTATCTATTTCCTAATAATAATGCTGTTGATGAAAATTAAGATCTACTGCCTAATTACTAGTAACTCAAATATCACAACAACTCTGGTACCAATGGAGCCTGGATCTGAAATCATGTTTGTAACACCTGAAGGTCTATGAATTATTTACTAAATAAACAGAAGTAAATGGGGTTGCCATTAAGCTTATAGTTATATATAAAAATAATGGTAGTAAGTAGTAAATATGATAAGAATTAAATGAATCTTTCTTTAATAAAAACAAGTAACTAAATACTAAATAAGAAATTCACAATGAAAGTGCTACTAGTTGCTTCTTTCAACTTTCTGCTGAAATTCCCAAATGCAAATGAACTTCAGGGAATAGTATGTAAGATTGACAAGGTCCAGAAAGTAGAGACATTATTGTCCCTACAAGAACAGTATGAATTGGACCTTTCTTTGTCTAGCAGTGAAATTCTATGTGAATTTTATTTCAAATCTCTCATTCTTTTTGAGCCTCCAGAACTCCTTTCTTATCCTCTCCTGTTTGATAATAGTCTTGCCCCTTTTCATTGTCCACACAAGTACATATAAATGGTAAGGTGCCACATAACTGCTCATATTACATCTAGAGATTCTAGCAAGTGAATTTTATCTCAGAGTTCCAAAATGATTTTAAGTAATCTCATTGAACCAAATAAAGTACCCTCTTTATAAACTATAAGAAAGAGAAATAGTGCAGAATACTGAGAATAGACAAATAAAATATTTTTTTCCACAAAGGAGGTTAAGATAGATTTCGAAAAAGATGAGAAGTTTATTATTAAATCTAGATTAAAGTGATAATGGACTTATAGATTTTATATGCAAGTTTCATAGGTATAATTTTATACATAAAAAATTTTACATTTTGTTTTAAAATGTGCCAAAATTTTTAAAATATGTATAAATGTAAAAATACACCAACTTTGAAAAATACAATAAATTACAGAGCAAAAATTAAATAAATAAAAAGGAAAACAAAAACAAACACAGAAATCTCACCCCGGTGTGTAAAATTTGTTCAGAATTATTTACCCATCGCTCTCCTTGCTGCTTTTACCTTGCAGCGTAGACTTTTCCAGAAAATTGACTTTGGACTTCTGTATGTGACTTGTTTTGGTCAACAAAATATGAGCAGCTTGGGTGTGATGCTCAACCAGAAGTTTTAGAAGCTGTACACATTTTTGCCATTCTTATAATGAATGTTAAGGTACATCATTGGAGTCATGTTGCCCTCTTGTGCTATCACCGTCCCCAAAGGAAAACCCAGAAAGAAAGAGCTCTTTCAGAGGACACCCGAACCTGATCTGTAGACTGGAGCCAAGCTCAAGAGAGACCTTCTACGAGCTGTAGGACCATGGAGCCTGAGGATGCTTTGAGGTACAACATTCAACCTTTATATAGTGTGAGTAAGAAATAAATATTTGTTTTAAATTATTGAGATTTTATGTCTGTTTTCATTGAACATATGCTAGGAAATACTGACTAAGACATGTAATATCTCATCCTTCTGCCCTTTCACTAAGTGGGATGGGTAGAGAAGAATCATTGTCAAATATTTTAAAGTATTTTTATATAAAACTTTTATTGCTTGTATGTTTTATGTATGGTTTCAGGTGATATCCTAAAATGCAATTTTCCAGTCTCATATTTTAACTTAACATTGTTTGTGATAGAACAATTTCATAAAGCACATTGTAATGTTTCACACTATTTCATCATATCAAGACACAAATTCACTTAATCATTTCCACATTGTTAGACCATTAGGTTGTTTCCAATTTTAAATGGCACCAGAATGAACACCTTTGATCTTAAACTTGTATTTATATTACAGAAAATAAGGATAGGAGAATCTCCTGGAATGGAATTAATTTGTCAAAAGAAGTACGTATTTTAATTTTGCTGATGCACATTGTTTTTGTCACCCGGAAAGTTTGGCTCAATTTACTCTTCCATCACCAATACATGAAATTTCAATTTTGTTATACTCTCACTACTATTAGGAACTGAAACTTCTAAACATTACCTAATTGTATAGGCAGAAATGGCATCTTGTTTGAATTCACATTAGAATTTAATTTTAAAATATTGAATTATAAGCAGTAAAAGAGAAAGGACTGCTCATCAGGAGTCAGCCAACGATTATAGTGAATAAGTTATGTGACATTAATTTATGCCACACTGACATTGTTTACTTTGGAGGACAGCATCACAGAAATGGTATGCAAAGGATTTCTGGAGACATAGTACATTTTCATTTCAAAAATCATTTTACAAAAGCTCTTTGTGAAAAATTGAAAAGATATGCACTTAAGGGTATTAGAAATAGGTGAGTTTGTAATAGATTAAAATAGTGATTCAGATGTGGTTTTGCCAATAACTGGGAAAGCTTTGAAACTCTGTTTTGAGTTGTCACAATGATTTAAAGGTGTCACAGGCATTTAGTAGGCAAGCAAGCAGGGATGATACATTTCTTGTACTTTATAAGATGGTCCTTTACAAAAGGAGCTTATCCCAGTGCTGAGCACAGTAGACTATAGCATATAGATATTGGGTCAATAGCAACCTAGATAACCTCTACAAGATCTATGTAAATCTTTTTCTTTGGTTCCTATTTCTCTTCTTCATCTTTTCCCTCTTTCTTTCTTTCTTTCTTTCTTTCTTTCTTTCTTTCTTTCTTTCTTATTTCTCTTTTCTTTCTTTCTTTTTTTCTTTCTCTCACTCTAATTACACACACACACACACACACACACACACACACACAAATGTTAAATATTTCTTAATGAGCTCATTTAATGCCTTGAATGGGGATAACACTGCCATGCTGTTTAAATTCATGAAGAGAAAATTCAAGAATAAGAAAGAAAAAAACCAATATCTGGTGAAAAAAACAAATTTCAAAATAATATGAACGACTAACCACTAGAAGTATTTTTAAAAGGAAGAGACTTAAAACCGAATAGTAACTTAAAATTCAATAAGAAGGGTTGTGTGGCCAAGAGTCAGTGAGAGCCCATTAACTTCTAGGAAATTAGGAAGTATAGAAATTTACTGTAGGCCCTGCCAATGAGAAGGCTCACTTCGAATCTTTTGAAAACCTACTCATTGCTCTCTGTCCACATTTCTACCAGCTTCTGCCATGGGAGAACAACAATGGCTTCTCCTTCTCCTCCTTGTTCCAAATATCACATAAATGTCTCCTACAGTCAGAACTTAAGCTACAACCCAACTAGCCAGGACATCAGAGTAATGTGGTTTTCAGGTGTCAAGCCCTTGTGATACAATGAAAATATAAAGGAGGAGACAGTGGTACGGAGATGTCAGTAGTCAATCTGGCACATTAGGCAAGATTTCCAAATTCTGTATATTTTCACTTTTCTTTTTGCTCCTTGAAGCACAGTATAACTACACCATCTGTTCCAATTTATTTTTCTTCCTTAATTACATTTGTGCTTCAGAAGAAAGACTATAAAAGATATGTTCAAGATATAATGCAGTTTCAGAGATACAGTTATGTTGAAGGTATAGCTAGAGTGTGGAAACCAATGTAGGACCTAGCTCCTGAAATTCATAATTCCAGCAACACTAACCATAGGAGGTCCTCTGTAGATCACTGGAATGCCAGGTGGCCAGAGAGGGACAATACCAAAAATACAAGCATAGATTTAGCAATCAATACCAAGAGAAAGAATAGATTATCTAGCACTGGACAGAAGTCCGAGAGATTCATGGAGAGTATGTAAAGTGATAATTACAAAAAGTGAGGAACAGAAGGCTCAAGTTTATTTGGTATGGGCAAGAAGAGAGGACTTTCAAGGTAAAGAGAAGTGATCAGGAAAATGAAGGAGGCATGCAAGAACAGTGAGGTCATTTTATTGGATATATTATAGTACAACTATACCTCTCCTTTGTTCTAAGTCACTACTCAGTCATTCCATGATTACCAGGGTGTGGTGTAAGTCTTATAAGAATGTCCCTTTCATTTTCCATTATTTTAATGTTTTTTGAAAATTCATTCTTAACCCATTTCCCATTGGCATATTGCATTCCTTTTCCTATAACTCCAAATTCTGTTCTTCAACATTCAGCATGTACTAAGTGGCATTTGTCATGAGTAAAAAATAATTTCCATATTGCTTTCCCTAATGACTCCATGGGCCATAGTACAGTTCACAGTTATAAGGATGGAAGAAGCAGTCAATGTGTTCACAAATTTCGATTCCTTATGTTTTAGGCTGATGGTTGGCAATGCTTTTCTGTCAGGGGCCAGAAAGTAAATATTTTAGATTTGTAAGGCCATACATTGTCTTGCAATGACTCAATTTTGCTTTTGCAGTGTAAAAGCAGCCAATGACAATGAATAAATGAATGTATGTGGATGTATTTCAAGAAAACATTTTAAATTAAGAGCAAAATTTAAATTTCATATAATGTTCATTTATCACAAAATATTATTCTACTTTTGATTTTTCCCCCCTAACCATTTAGAAAGGTAAAAAAATCATTCTTAGCTCTCTGGTCATACAAAGCCAGGCTGCATGCTGGATTTGGCCAATGAGCCAGAGTTTGCCAACCCCTTCTTTAGATCTATACTGTTCAAGAATATCCACTTGCCACATGTGGTTATTGATCACTGAAAATATAGATACTGTGACTGAGGAACTAGACTACTTATTTTTAAATTTGCATATCTTATTTTATTTTATCATTTAAATTCAAGTAGCCAACATAAAGTACATCATTAGTTTTAGTTTTTGATATAATGTTCAGTGATTCATTAGTTGCATATAACACTCAGTGCTCATCACATCATGTGCCCTCCATAATGCCCACCACCCAATTACCCCATCCCCCCACCACCCTATTATTTATTTTTACTTTAAATTTCAACAAAGAAAGTTATTAGTTCAGTTATTATAAAATTTGGTGCATTTGGAAGGATCTAAGTGTGTAAAACTGCTTTTCTAACTGCAAATTTTATGAAATATGAATAGCAATATATATTTTTGATTAAAATTTAACATCTGAATTCAAATACACTGAAAGTATATAAAATACACACCAGATTTTGAAGACTTGGTATGGAAAAGAATGTAAAATGTCATTAATAACTTTATATTGAATACACGTTGAAATGATAAAATTTTGAATATATTGGTCTAATTCAATTGCTCTAATTGAATAAATTTGTCTAAATAAAATATATTATTAAAAGTGCTTTTATCTGTTTCTTTTTACATTATAATGCGGCTACTAGAAAATTTACAATTACATATATGGCTCACGTTTTATTTCTATTGGACTGAACCGCTTTAGACATACGGCTAGGTTACATTTCCTGGCGTCTCTTGCAATTTGGTGGGACTATATGACTGAGTTCAGGTTGAAGGAATGTGGGCAGTAGTGAAATAGGATACCTCTAAGCTTAGTCCATCAATATTTCCATGATTTCTCTTTCACCTTCTTCCCACCGAATGCAGAAAACTCAGTAGAAAATTAGGAGGCATCAGAGCACGTTACACAGAAAAAAGAAGGGAGCTTTCATCCTGAGAGATGGCATAGGGGCCAGCTGGCCTGGGAATGACTTGACCTGATATCCCCACTTCGAACTATATCATAAGTAGGAGATAAACTTTTATTGTGCTAAGCCACTGAACTTAGTATATTGTTTTTACAGTAGATATTCACCTTAAGGAATCCAAAAACCTTAAAAAATGTCCCATGGAGCCAACACAGAGTACAAGGAATGGATTTACCCTTCTACTTTAAATAATTAAAAAATGGGCACAATTTATGACATAGAAAACTGGAATAATGAGACTGTGATCTATGAAAAGGGAAACAAATTAAGCTCTATCTTTGAGGGAGAGAGAGAACTCCAAAGACTTACAGAGAGGATTTCTTTACAACTTAACTGACACCTGTCAATAAACCACATGACACCAGTGAAAGAGCCATCTAAAAGAGATAGATAGGGGTGTCTTGGTGGCTCAGTCAGTTAAATGACTCAGCTCAGGTCATGATTCTCCCTTTCCCACTCCCCCTGCTTGTGCTCACTCTCTGTCAAATAAATAAAATTAAGAAAAAACTTATTTAAAAGAAATAGACAAAGTAAATTCTGATGCTCATGATGTGAGTAGGGAAATTTTTTGTTTCCATCATTTTTAGAGGAAAGATACAGTAATAAATGAGATATGTGGAAGAATTCTCAGAGAGCTATTGCCTTAGTCATGATGTGAACTAGATTAGCCTTAGGATAAATACTTCTCTGGACCCAATTTGAGAAGCTTGAACTAATCAAACTAATTCTAAGAACCTTAACAGGGTACAAAGACAAAATAAAATGCTATTTAAAGGAATGCAGACATATTCAACGACCAACAATATAAAAGTTTTAACTCCAGCATTCAGTAAAAATTGCCAGATGCATAAGTATCTGGAAAATATGATCCATGAGCAGGAAAATAAGTACTGAATGGAAGCAAACCAGGAAATGAAATAAGGATATAAGTAATGAGACTAGAAGATACAGACATTATGCCAACTATTATTAAAACACTGTGTGTGTTGAATAAGGTAAAGGAAAACACCACCATAAGGAGAGAAATAGAAGATAAAAAAAATATACAATCAGAAAATCTAGAGATGAAGGGTGGCTGGGTGGCTCAGTGGGGTGGGTTAAAGCCTCTGCCTTAAGCTTAGGTCATGATCTCAGGGTCCTGGGATCAAGGCCCAAATCTGGCTCTCTGCTCAGCAGGGAGCTGCTTCCTCCTCTCTCTCTAAAAACAATTTTAGAAAATCTAGAGATGAAAAATAAGATATCAGAAATGAAAAATACCCTGGGTGTGATTTGCCACAAATTAGAACAGGAAAATATCAGTTAACTTAATTTAAAGATATAGCAATAGAAATCATTCAAATAATGCAGATAGGGAAAAGATTTCAGTAAGCTCTGGGACAATAACGAGAAAATATAAAGTTTAAGAAATAAGGGTCTGGCATACAGAATAAATATTTTTTATTATTTTATTTTATTTTATTTTATTTATGTATATTAGAGTGTGTGTGAGAGAGAGAGATTGAGAGAAAGAGTGCACAAGCAGAGGGAGAAGGAGAAGCAGACTCTCCACTGAGCAGAGATCCCAACTCTGGGCTCCAATTCCAGGACCCTGGGCTGAACAGAAGCTATAGACACTTAACTGACTGAGCCCATCCAGACCCGCCTGGAGTAAATATATATATATATTTAAAGACTTTTTATTTCCTTCAGAGAGAGAAAGAGAGAGATCACTGAGGGAGAGGGAGGAGCAGATTCCTAGCTGGGCAGGGATCCCGATACAGGACTCAATCCCAGGACCTTGAGATCATGACCTGAGCTGAAAGCAGACACTACATTGACTGAGTCATCCAGGCACCCATAGAATAAATTTTTTAAAATGCCAACCCACATCATAAACAAATTACCGAAAATAAGGGTTAGAGAGAAATTCTTTTTTTAAAAGATTTTTATTTATTTATTTGACAGACAGAGAGAGATCACAGGTAAGCAGAGGCAGGCAGAGAGAGAGGAGGAAGCAGGCTCCCTGCAGAGCAGAGAGCCCATATCATGACCTGAACCCAAGGCAGAGGCTTAACCCACTGAGCCACCCAGGCACCCAAGAAATTCTTAAAGGTACCCAGACGGAAAGGGGAACGGTATGCACAGAGAATCAAATACAAGAGCTATGGTAACTGTTAAAGAAGAGAACAGTTAAACAGATAATCTAATAGTGGGATACATAATGTAATCATAAAAATGTAAAACAAAGCAATACAAAAGAAGTCAGGAAAGAAATAAAAAGTAAGAATGGAAGGAACAAATAGAAAACAACAACAAAATGGAAGGCTTAAGATGAACCACATAAACATTTTAATGCAAATGATATAACAGTCTAAGTAGAAGTGAGATACTCTCAGATTGAATAAAAAGCCAGACCAATATGCTGTTTATAAGAGACTCATTTTAAATATAAAGACATGCTTAGCTTAAAAGCAAAAGTACAAACAAAATACCATTCTAACAACACTAAGAATATATGACTGACAGGGGTGCCTGGGTGGCTTCGTGGTTAAGCCTCTTCCTTCAGCTCAGGTCATGATCCTGGAGTCCTGGGATGGAAGCTCGCATCGGGCTCCCTGCTCAGTGGGAAGTCTATTTCTCCCTTTCTCACTTCCACTGCATGTGTTCCCTCTCTAGCTGTGCTTCTCTCTGTCAAATAAATAAATAAATAAATAAATAAATAAATAAATAAATAAATAAACTTAAAAAAGAAAAAAAAGAATGTATGACTGACTGATGTGGCTATATACTCTATTAATAAGAATCAAATTAAGTTTCAGAACAAGGAATATTGCCAGGCATAAAAAGGAAACATTTATAATGATAAATGGGTCATTTTAGTAGAGGGTACAACAACTCTAAATATGTTTGCCTCAAATGATATGACATAACTTGAATGGGAAATTGAGAAAAATAGATGGAATCCACATGTATAATACTTGACAAAGAAATACACAGAAAATTAGTAAGAATATCATAGACTTGAGGGGTGCCTGGGTGGCTCAGTTGGTTAAGCAACTGCCTTCGGCTCAGGTCATGATCCCGGAGACCCGGGATCGAGCCCCACATCGGATTCCCTGCTCGGCGGGAAGCCTGCTTCTGCCTCTCTCACTCCCCCTTCTTGTGTTCCCTCTCTAGCTGTGTTTCTCTCTGTCAAATAAATAAATAAAATCTTTAAAAAAAAAAAAAGAATATCATAGACTTAAACAAAACTATTAAATAACTTGACCTAATAAACATTTATAATACACTGTACTCAACAACAAACAATAGATATTTTTCTGAGGTATGCACGAAATATTCAATGAGATAGATTCTATTCTGGTCCATAAAACAATTCTGAATAGAGTTAAAAGGTTTAATCATAGTAGGTATGTTCTCTACTCACAGTGGAATCATTAGATCAATAGCATAAAAGTATCTGGAAAATTCCCAAATAGTTGGAATTTTAACAAGAGATTGCTCAATAGCCCATAAGTAAAAAAAAAGATATCTTGAAGGAAATTAGATTACAGAGGTTGTAAATCTCTTCCTAGTTTCAAGGATGAGCATGCAATGTGACCCTAAACTAATCTGATCACACAATCCGCCTGGCCTCAGTCACTAATTCAGAGAATATATGAAAGAAGTTTACCAACAGGTACCTGGGTAGCTCAGTTGTTAAGCATCTGCCTTAAGCTCTGGTCATGATCCCAGGGTCCTGGGATCAAGTCCCATGTAGGGCTCCCTACTTGGTGGAAAGCCTGCTTCTCCCTCTCTCACTCCCCCTGTTTGTGTTTCCTCTCTAGCTGTTTCTCTCTCTGTCAAATAGATAAATATATAAAACTTTTTTTTTTTTAAAGAAAGAAGTTTACCCAGAGACCATCATGGTTGTTTTCCTGGAGTGAGTAGTTATGTAGAGTGCTTCCTCTCTTATTCAGTTGTAAAGAAAATAGGACCTAGACTTCACATTGCTGCTGCCTTCATATTTTCTTGAGAAGAAGACTGCCTTGACTATAGAGACCCTCTCAGGAAATGAAGATGGAGAAAGAGAACATGAAATAGTGCTGATGATTGCATGAGTTACTGAATTCACCAGAATCTGAACCCAGAACTTATGTTGATCTTTACAGTTACAAGAGTCAACAAAGTTCCCTCTAAGCCAGCATGAATTGGGTTTTTCAGCTTTTCATCAGAAAAGGCCTGAAGTCCTGCGTGCATCAAACCATTTCTTTGTGTCTTTCCCTCCTCACAAATATAGAAATAACTTTATTTCTTGGTATTGATTTTGAAAAACATATAGGATAATAATATTTTTAAAATGCAAATGGAATCAATATTCAATTTATTTTCCCTGACCTGCATGTGGTCTATAAGCTTCTAGTTAGAAACACGGAGAGACTGGTGGCCAGTAGAGAGGGGCAAGGGGCTAATTTATTCATTTAGGGCAGACTTTTGCAGTTCAAAATTAAATATCTCTGGAAACTAAGCCCTTTTGCAAAGGCAGTTATCATTTGTTTTTTATTAATTACATTTTCTCACCAAATTGTCTATGTGGAGGAATCATAGTCAAGTGTCCCCCATGGGTGGCCACTAGGTTTTATTTTTTAATGATTTTATGAGTTTAAATATAATTCCTTTGCTAACTACAGGATATTTTCTTTAATCTATTTGATTAAGCAAGCCAAGAATTGGAAAGATAATGTTTCCTAACTTCCTTTCTGATGAATAATGAATGTCACTAAGGAATTAGATAGTAGGAGGTAGTTGCCTTGGCCATCTGCTGCATATGGGTACAGAAGAAAGACATTAAACTTTAAATTAGGTATTGCTTCACAGAACCTAAAAGATGAAAGGAAATGCACACTAAACTGGAAGATAATCATCAATTTCTATCAGTCAATTTGCTTCTTTTAAAGTATAAAAAACGTAATTATCTCTTTTACTCCCTGCTCAACATATTTTGTATCTAGTTGAATACAGGATATCAGTAATTAGCACATCCCCTTTTCGTTTTAATGTATTTTCAGATTTCTACAAATAAAAGTGCTGTTTTTTAAACATACAACTGATGAACATCTAAGAAAAAAGAAAAAAATCTATTTTTTCCACATATGTAATAACACTAAAGAAACAGAATCTCATTTCCATGGCAACTACATCATAGGTCATAGGAAAGAAATAGAAAATTTATTGCTAAGTACACTTACTTTAAAAATTATTCACCAAGTTATGATCAGCATAACAACTAATTGTAATGAAGAAAGGACCTCTTTGTTGTATCATTTTCCTGTGTAACTATTCACAAGAAAATCAATGTCTATTTATATATATGTAAATGTCTGTTATTTTGATATGATATCTGTTTAAACAAGATTTAAGGAAATAGATTTTTAAGTGAAGAGTGTAAATACTGGAAAGGATGCTATGGAAATAATTTAGTATAGTCATTAATAGCGTAGCTACAAAGGCAAGCAAAGAGATTATATTAAAATTGTATATATGACACTTGGACACGTTACCTAATTTTTTTAGCTCTCAATTTATTCATTAATAGATTGAGTAAATGTTATTCATTTTACCTAATATACTAAGTACATAAAAATTGTAAAGACACATCCATAAATTTTGAGCAAAAGATATGGAAAAGCAATTTAGAGGAAAAGGAATATACATTATAAGCATGTTAAAAACACTCCACTTCACTGGTGATTACATAAAAACGTATTTACTACCTTTCACGAGCTAAACTGAAAAAAAAAATGTAAAAGATTTAAAATATCCAGTGTCAGCAGAGCAGAGGGAAGGATAATTCTTTCACACTGTTGCTCAATATACAATTGGAACAACATCCAAGGACAGTATTTAGGAGGCACCTGAATGAAATGTTTTAAGGCGCATCCACTCTTTCATGTATTTACTGTGTGATTAGGAATCAATCCTGCTGAGTACCAACAGGTTTATAGCCATTTATGTGAAAGGGTATATGTTGCTGCACTATTGCTGATAATAAAAAAATCAGACCAACGTAAATATCCCATAAGCAGATGAAGTGACAATGACATTATGAAATACTATGTAGTTCAAAATAAATAAAGTCTGTGTGTGTACAGTGACACAGAAAGAGGTTTGTGAGATACTGTTCCATGAAAAAAATAAAAACGGGGGAGAAACAACATATGTACTATGATTTTCTGTTTATAATCATGGATATGTGTTTCAAAGAGTGTATTTTAGGCTTCATATTTCATAAAATGTTAGACCTACATTAATCAGAATGTGATTTTATAAGCTACTCAGCAATATTTCTAATACAACAACTGTGTTAAATAGTTATTATTATTTCTGCAATTATTTATTTAATATTTTGGGTCAACTAGCATAAGAAGCTAATAAAAATAAGGCTGGTTAACCTAGACAGAAAACCTAGAAGTGAAAAGTTAGAGTAAGAACAATTGCACCCAAGATATGGTGACCACAGATATCTTTCCAGGAGTCTAAATTGCATGACTTTACAAAAGAGTATAGAGTATTTCTTTTTTCTTTTTCTTTTCTTTTTTTTTTTTTTGAGTATAGAGTATTTCTGTCACTTTTTTCTGCTGCTGTAGATTAAATAATAAAAATATTAAAATGCATCTTTCTCTTTTCTCTTTTTTTAGAAAAATAGTGATTATCCATGCTTTCATGATGTACCATGGTCTGAATTCTTTGCTAATTTTTTGTTGTGTTGTCTTTTGTTCAATGTGGATGGTTTTATGAGTGTAATTAGGAGCATCAGATTTTAGAATATAGGACACTTAAATGCATTAGGTCAGAATTAATGGGGAGATGGATAAGGCTGGAGGCTGAAGAAACTGGGGAGAAAGAAAATATCTTAATATCTTAACCCTAGTGGGAAAGACTTACATTCCCTGAGACAAGGAAGATTCAGGAGTGCGGGGATTCTCATGTGGGAGTCATGCATACCCCACTGGTATAAACACTCCAAAGGGACAGGTCGTTATTTGGGGGTGACCTCATGATTGCTTTGAGACCAAATCACAGGTCCTGTGTGCAATGGATCTACTATGGTCTGCAGTCAGTTGGATCTGAACTTCTAACTACTAAATATTCTACAAGAGCTTCGTGAATAAAATGTGTTGAAAACCAGAGACTCCTCTTAATATCTTCAGACTTTGTAAGTTCCACATACAATGGAACATACTGTGGGAAAAAGGACACACACATCAATTTTCCAGGCCTGGCTTCAAATAAGATTATATAGTATAACACAAAGTAGGCAATTGATAACTATAAATAGATTATAATTGCAGAGTGTTAGTATTTTAGAATAAGAAGCTATCACTTTAAATTTCCTTCAGCATAATTCAAGAAAGGTAAACTGAGGTCCCTAGGTCTATATGGCTCTCACAAGGTCAAGTGTTGGGTTTCTTGTCTCTTTATAAAGCATGAAATGGAAGAAAATTTGGTTTGTTTTTTTTGTTTCTTTTTTGTTTTTTGTTTTTTGTTTTTTTGAAAATTGGGTTTGATAACTCTAGTCAGGATTGTCTCATTAGCTGGCTATTTGAACTATTTTGCCACATGTATGATTCAAACCAACTGCATTTCAAGTATTAAGCATGAACTATCTCCACTGACTGTTAAAATAGCCAACTGACTAGCTTAGCATAGATTCTGAGTTCTATACCTTCTTCTTAGCTGGTGAATTTATAATTTGCGATTTAAATTGTTTTTCCAACAGCAACAGGAAAGACTCCAGTGATTACTGTTTAGTTTTCCATTTCTTATTAATTCCTGTAAAAGTTCATAGAGTTCAGGAGCGCCTGGATGGCTCAGTGGTTAAGCCTCTGCCTTCAGCTCAGGTCATTACCCTGGAGTCCCGATCCCACATCGGGCTGCCCACTAGGCGAGAAGCCTGCTTCTCCCGCTCTCCCTCCTGCTGCTTGTGTCCCCTCTCTGGCTGTGTTTCTCTCTGTCAAATAGTTCATAGAATTCATAGGATTTCTATTTGCTTTTGTTCCATTTAAAAATTTATCGACAAATAACTGATATATATTGATAGGATGAACAAGTGTGTAGATAATACAGCTAGGACAAAATCCTAAACTAACTGGATAATAAAATCAAGATATGAAAATATCTCATGAAGTTGAAACAATGGGTACTTGCTTACTTAAGACATGGAAATTAATTAATACGAAAAGTTAGGTTAAATAAATTAATTCTTAAAATGTAGGATATAGGGAAAATTGCTCAGTGGCAATTCAAACATAAATAACCTAGGTTTGATTTTATTGAAACTCAATATATATACTCAATATAACACAGATAGAAAAAATGCATAGTTACATATCATTTTAGTTAATACTGCTATGATAATATAACTTGGAAGATTTTATCACATTTTGAAATAAGATCCACAAAGAAGAAAAATTAAGCTCAGTTTAGTTGTATTAAAAAATAATTTTATTTAGGGGAGTCATTAAGCATCTGCCTTTGGCTCAGGTCATGATTCCGGTGTCCCAGGACCAAGGCCCACATCAGGATTTCTGCTTGGCGGGAAGCCAGCTTTTCCTTCTATCACTCCCCACCTTCTTGTGTTCTTTCTCTGACCATATTTCTCTCTGTCAAATAAATAAAATCGTAAAAAAACCACTTTTTAAAAATTTTTTTATTTCTATATCAGTGTAAAAGTTATTTAAATTCAGAAGAGAGACTCATTACTCTATGTTAAATAGCAAGATAAAATTTTGGTTTTTGAACTAACAGTGATTTGAGTAGGAAAATAGAGAAAATTAAAATATTCTCAGTACAGTGGAAAATTTAGCAACCTTACCTAAAATGGTACTATACATTGGCTAACTGACAAAAGTTACTGTGTTAAAAAAAAAGAATCGACCTTCCCTGTAATGTTTTAATTTTTTAGTACAAGTTGCATGTGTTCATATATACTTATATAAATAAAAAAATATACTTAAAGACAGGGGGGAAAAAAGTCCATTATTGCCAGAGAATGGTCCATCAAGTACAAAGTTGAAGTAAACTGTAAGACAAAGTAAAATCAAGCTGCTGAGCCAAGTAAATCTTCTTGAGCAGTTTCTCTGTCTATTTCAGCACAAGAGGAGTATGTCTGCAGAGATAAATAGAAAATAAAGGGATAACATTTCAGATATACTGAGGTTATATAGGTTAAGTGCAAAACCTGAAATGTGGACACACATCTGCTAATAATCACTTTTTATTATATTCTATCTATTAATATCCAGACTCTATGTAAATCAAATCTTTGTATTTCCCAGAAACTATGTTAGTGCACTGTGCACAATGTAGGTTTTACAAAGAAATATGATATTTTGATTTATAGTTTATAAACTATTATTTACATTTGGTGACCATGATCCTGGGAAACAGTCTTGGGAGATATGATCAATATTATTTTTTTTAAATCAAATTTCAGAGGGATAAGGTAGTTTGCTCAAATCATATAAGTATTAATGCAAATCTGAGGTAAGATCATGTGTGTTTAGACTTTAGTTGAGTTCTCATAAGTGTGTTCATTAGACTTGAAACAAAACAAAGCATGGTGCTTAATTCACTTAAGCAGTTTTGTTAATTTATTTTGGATCTTTAAGTTTTGGTTCAGATAAAAAAGTTGAAATGTTTCCAGTCATGTGGGCTCCCAACGTGGACCAGTAGAAAGAGTACAGTATGGATAAAGTGATATGAGCATTAAGTAAGTACAGGTGCATATTTTGCCTTGTCCACCAGTAGTCTTGGGCAACTTGGTTAGCTTCTATGATTCCCTAGTGTTCTAGTATTTTTATGCCTAGAATGGAGACAATAGTATTAAGTTTTAAAGCCTAGAACATGGTAGTTTCAGATTCTCTTTATCTATATATCCTTTTTCCAGAACTAGTTTAGATAAAGAATCTCTAGTGAAATTTCTTCAAAGTGGCTCATTGACATGAGCCTAGCAAAGTAACTATACTTGTAAATAACTATTATATCTGGAGTTCAGTTTCTATTGCTATAATTGCAATTACAGACTTGCAACAGTTCTTTGTACTCATTAATTTCCAGACCCTATCATCAGTTACATTTACCCCATGTCTAAATCGCCCTGAGAGCAATATCAGTTGGCACCTTTCCTTACTGAATTTATGATTAGATTAGGATCACCAGCAAACAAAAAACCCAACAGGAAAATGGACAATGCGGAAAACATCAGAGTGTGCTGACTTAAATCAATGAAGCTACAAAAGGAAAACAGGAGAAAATAAAGGCACCATCCCTGGGAAAAAAGAATATATTAAGTAGGTATTTTTTAACTTAAGTGACAGGATTTTATAAATATTCATTCCTGAACATGATAAATTTCATATTCACTAGGTAGTTTGTAAATTTGTTTTATCTTAAATAATTGGCAAAATAAGACATCTGATTTACTGAATTAATATTCATTAATAAAAATATTTATTTGGCACCTGGGTGGCTCAGTGGGTTAAAGTCTCTGCCTTCAGCTCAGGTGATGATCTGAGGGTCCTGGGATCCAGGCCCGCATCAGGCTCTCTGCTCAGCGGGGAACCTGCTTCCTCCTCTCTCTCTGCCTGCTTCTCTGCCTACTTGTGATCTCTGGGTCAAATAAATACATAAAATCTTTAAAAAATATCTATTGTGCATTTTTCTGTGCCAGGCACAGGGTGCATAATTGAGTATTACTCTCTTAGTAATTGAGACCTAGAGTAAAATATGGTCTAGGTATTATGGGTTGTCAACGAACCAGTGTACAACCAAGTATAATTGACATAAAAACACACTGAATGATTTAACAGTTTTTCTGGAGGCATTCAGAACCCTTTTCATTCATTTAATCCACATACCCTTTTGAGGCGCTCTTTAGTGGGATGCAGTGTTAATCAAAGTGGCCTTGTTCTTCAGGTTGTCCAAAGTTTAGAATTGACAGAAACAGATCCAAAATTGACAAAACAACTGTGTGAGCGCTGCTCTTATGTTTGAAGGGAGTCCAGTGGGCTAGGTGGGTCCAGGAAGACTAAGCAATTATTTTAAGATAAACTGTAAAGGAGGAAGGATGTTTGAATTTTGTTTTGAGAAATAGATATGAGTTAGTCAGATTTTATTTGGGAGTAGGGAGATACCACTCCAGGCAGTGAGAAATTTATTAAAACATTTTAAGGCTACCATTACTCGCCTCCAGGATTACAGAAATTGTAGAAAAAAATTCCCTGACCCTCTGTCATATGTCATATGCTACACTTATTGCTGGGCTGATGATTGTCTGATATCAGCTTGTTTTCTATTTACCAGTATATTTTTCCCTTGGAAAATCCTTTCATTTAAGAATTAGTTTGCATTACCTTCAGTTGAATAGGTTCCCTGTCCCTACCCACCAAACTCGTTAGGTACTCCCCTCTGAATTCTGATAAAAGGTGTGTCATAGATACTGCATCCCAGTGGAAAGGGTGGAGGGGAAAGAGAGAGAGGAGGACAAAGTGCTATCACAGCACTTGTCAAGTTCAATTGGCCTAATACCTATTTGTGTATGTTGTCCCACTGGGCTGTGGGCTCCTTGTGGACAGCTCTTATCAAAGTGCCTGTCACATGGCAGGTGTTCCATAAAGGTTGAATGAGTTAAATAATGAATGAGAAGAATATGGAGATTTTCAATTGTTTCATTTTACAGTGAGAGTTGAATACATATTCAAGCAAATGCTCCCGGTTGCCTAGGAAATTGCAGGCAAACTGCTTAGCCCAGCACTCCATAGCTCCACAATCTCTTCTTAATCCATGTTTACATCTCTATGCCACAGAGCAACCTTATGCACTACCAGACTAGAGTCTACCAGAACCTGGTTTGGTCTTCCCATACATCCCACTTTCCTCTGTATCCTCTCTTCCCTCCACTGTCCTATGGATATTAAGGTTAAGTATTGGCTAAGATTTGGAAGACACAGTTAATCCTAAATCAGTAATCCCTATAAAACCTAGAATATGCTGTTTGATTAATTTGGGTGTCCCTTTATTATCTTTAAATAGTTATTTGTCACTTTAAGCTCTAGGTCTTCTCCAACTCAGTCTGCTTCCCGGATCTTTGTTAAAAAACTCTAACAATGTCTTTCCCTCACCTTAATTTTTTCTTTAGAATATGTATCGTTACTTGGTGTCCTAGAAACTGGAACAGAACCTAGTACAAAGTATATGTTAAGAATACATTTGCTGAAGGAATAAATGAACAGTTAAGTGAATCTATGTTTGTGTCATCACATAACCCTGAAGTCCTTGAGGTGGTCTGTGTCCAATACATATGCTTTTGTGTTTCCATCATGCCCCAGTCTGAACCAGCATATTGTAGATCTTCCAAGAATGTACTTTTTTTTTGCATGGCAAATGCATACATAATGCTTGAATAAATGGTTCTCACTTAAGCTTATAGTAACCGTAGCACAGAGGGAAGTCTGACTTGTTCATTACTGTATTAAAATCATGAGCTAAATAGAATTTTAAGAACAGTGTTCAGCATACTTTTAATGTAATGTATACAAAGCATGTAATTAAGCTGAGATACCACTTTAAGGTATTGAGGAAAAGACGCAGTATCATATATTCTCTGTAGAGAAAATAGCATGCTTTGGACACTGTGAAGTTGACTTAGAACAAAATTAGACCTAATTCTAGGAAGCAATTTCTGCTTCCTCTGAGAAGCTTGTGTTTATGAGATGTAGTTGTGCCTTCTTTGAACCCAGGGACACTCTGTGGATATCACTCGTATTTTACACATCTGATTCTACCCATTTTAGTGCAGTCATTGTGTGTGGGTCTTATTCTTCTTATTAGCTTACAAGAAACCCAAGAGCCAGGCTCCTTTCTTGCCTTTTCTTCCCAGTAGGGTGCCTTGAGTACAAATGATATCCTTATATATTACTCAAACATTTAGTTCTATTGAACTGAGAGAGAACACTCAGTTTCCCCTGTGGCCTGGCTTACTCCATTTAAGAAAGGGACAGGGAAGTCTCTGTATTCCTTGGGTGTTAAATATATGTATTCATTTTTATTCAAACACTCTCTCATCCTTACTCTGACTTTATCTCAGCTTTTAGTGCCCACAGTCAGGAAGAATGGGCTAGAGGTATACATAAGACCTTGACTTTGTAGTTCATCTCCTCCATCACCCACTGTTCCTCATTGCCCAGATAGGCATGATTTCCAGGTCCAAGGCAGAGGATATGGCTGGCAGAAGAGCATATTTCAGGCCACATCCTCAGTAACTATGGTAATGATACTTGGTAAACCAGATGGTGGTACTATGTCATGTAAATGAGCCAAAGATGGCCTTCATGTATTGGACCCTAGGTGTTTACTTCTTTACTGCAGGCTGAGACTCATTACTCAAAGCTTGCTGGCACCAAAATCAAATTTATATATATTTATTTATTTTAGTGTAATCCAGCAAGTGGATTTTTAGACATTTAGAGCCTGTCTCCTTTGCATTCTTTCTGAATCCTCACCTCACATCTATTGGTCATTGATAAGAGAGACCTCATGGTTATAGAAGTCCCAAACTGCCCTTTCTGAGTTTATTGACCCAGAGATTCCCAGCTTGGAATCTAGCTGCTGGGATAGACCCCTAGGAGGGTGAGCCCCTCTAGATCTCCCTCACCCCTAAGGGCAGCCTTGACTTCCTCTCCTGGATGGTGGTCCCCTAAGGGACTTCCTCTCTTGTGCAGCCGTGACCAAGAGTTATCCAATAAAACTTGTTGAATATAACTGCCTATTGTGTTCATATTTTTTTCCTAGGTCAGTTCCAAATCCCTTGAACAAACTATCATCAAAATTCTTTCTCAGAAGGAAAAAAAAAAGGAGATAAATTCATTTATTCCAGGGAAAGAAACAGGTTATCAAAATTAGCCTTCATGCATTCATATTGTTACTCATTAATAAAATAAATAAAAACTCTTGGTCTTTACCTTTGCCACACACACACACACACACACACACACACACACACACACAGATACACATATATACATATACATGGATTTCCTTGTTTATGTTGTTTTGCTATGTTTTCATTTTAGCTCACACTTTTCATAATTCCTTACACTTTTCCCTTTTAAACAGTTGCCTGGGCTTTTCTTAAACTTCTTCTATGTATTTTTTTGAGAAACAGAATCTTAAACAGGCACCAAATGTATGTAATACATAAAGACCTAAAAACAAGCACAGGGAAATTGTCCTGGGCGAATGTGGTGTGCAAACACATACATTCTGACCCGCAATCACCCAGCAAGAAAATCTGCTGAGCAAACTTTCTGTGACCTACAAGTTGGTTACAGAATCTTTATCTTGTCCAGCGAGATCATAGCTATTAACCTTATTACTAGTTTATTTTTTAAGCTACAGCCTTGATAAAGGAACACTGTATTACACAGGTTTTCTCTTGGCCATCCTTTGTAGGTTCCAGGTCTGGTCATTTCAGGAGCCCCTCAACACCACTGAACTCTTCCATGGCTTCCCGTCGCAATTAGGGTTAATAATGTTTTGGCCTCCCTGTGTGTGTTTCTCTTCTCCAGCTGTGATTGAATGTGGACTTGCCTATAGCCCCAGCAACCTCCCTCCCCCACTGCATCATGGAAGGAAGGTTTCCACTTTCATCTAGGCTGATTATGCAGGTATGAGTTTCCCATGGCAGCTGGCTGAGATCTCCCTGGCAGCTTGCCTCCCCCTGGCATATATGCGCTGTCACCAAATGGCACTTTTAAGTCTTCCTTTGCTATACATCCTTTATAGCTCCTTGCTAGACAAAACAAATCCTTAAGAGAAAAAAAGACAGGGAAGGGGGCAGGGTGTGGAGAATCACAAAGGAAAAGAGAGGGGCGGAAAAGGAAGAAGAGTGAGCAACTACTTCCCCTCTCTTCAAGTGCCCTGATTTAGCAAGGTCCTATAAAACTATTAAAGGGTGCTCACAGGGTTTTAGGAAGAAGGAAGCCAGCATTTACCAAGACTTTTATGTAAAGAGGAATCCTACTGAATACTTTTATTACCCCAATACTCTAGCAAACATTTCAACTGCATCAACTCATGGATAGTGGACAACACATTGATTTGATGGTCACTATTATAATTTTTTTTTATTTTACCAAAGAGTAAACTGTGCCAAGGTATGTCACCTAGTTTTCAATGACAGGAGCTTGTATTATACGCCTCATACTGTGGATATCGCCTACCCATATCTACAAGTTTATTCAACCCCATGATAAATAAAAAATATGTATTATATCCTACTTTAGATGAAGTTCTAAACTGAGGTTTGGAAAGTTTGCTATTTATTCTATTTGTTATTATTAATTTTTTTTGAGAAAGAGAGAGAGAGAAAGAGGGGGTAAAAATACAGGGGGAGAGGGAGAAAGAGAATCCCAAGCAGGCTCCACACTCAGTGCAGAGCTTGACATAAGGTCTGATCTCCGGACTCTGAGGTCATGACCTGAGCCAAAATCAAGGCACCCCTGTTTATATATATATATATACATTTTCCCTTCAAAGGGAATGTGGTACTCTTAAGAAAAACTGCAAGCAGTAAAATTGAATCTTCAAAATTTAGAGTTGCTACCAATGTAGACAGCCAGTAAGATGATAGAAAGGGTTCAAATACAGACATATCTAGCTCCCAATCACTCTCACCTTCCCACACATCCTATTGGCTCCCAGAGTAGCCTAACAGAAGAGAACCAGTCTTTTTCTCAGAAAGCATTCTGGGAGGAAAGGTGGTTAGGTCTCATTGATGTGTATGAGTTCTAACCTGAAGTGGTCATATTTGTTAGAGGACTCCAAGTTATTCGAGCCTCTAGTAAGTAATAGGCACATATGCAACCAACAAATGAATGGAAAATCTGACAAATAAAAGCCTATCCCAATAAGAAAAGAAATAAAAGCGTTCTTTATTTTACTGGTCATCTAAGTAAGTTTGTATTTAGGGGGTCAGGTGGGCAGAGATATTTAAAAGGAACATATCCTTGAGTTTTAAATTGTTACTCTGGGTATAGGTTTTCTAATCACCAGTATGAAGAACCTTACCATATAACTATAGAAATGAAAGAATGCTGCCTGGACCAATGCCAGCGTGAGACCAAAAGGGAGAAGGGGGATTTAGGGCACCTACTGAGTAAGCAGGAAAATCTGCTGAAAGTCAGATTCTTGGTTAACATATGGCATGTTATTAAGGCATTTGATATATGGTTAATAAGGCCTGTTTTGTTTTATTGTAGTCTTTTTAAATTCCTATTTCCCATCATATAGCTGACTTGTATATGACTGGAATTTGACACCACCTTTGCTATCCTGGTAGTATTTCTTGTTTTATTATTTATTTTATTTTTAAAATAAAATTAGTTAAATTTCTTTCTTTTTTCTTTTTTTAAAGCTATTATTTATTTATTTGAGAGAGAAGTGCGTGAGAGAGCACAAGCAGGACGAAAGGTAGAGGGAGAAGGAGAAGCAGACTAGACTCCCTACTGAGCAGCGAGCCCAGCATGGGGCTTGATCCCAGCACCCTAGGATCATGATCTGAGTTGAAGGCAGATGCTTAACCAACTGAGCCACCCAGGTGCCTCTCTTTATCACATTTTTAACTTCTTAAAAGTTTTAACTGAAGTGTAGTTACTATAATATTATATAATATTATATTAATATAATATGATATTGGTTTCAGGTGTACATAGTGATTCGACAATTACATTTATTAGGCAACATTCACTGCGATAAACATAGTCACCATCTGTCACCATACATTATTATAGTATCATTGACTCCGTTCCCTATGCTGTGCTCTTTAATCTGTGACTTACTTATTTTATAACTAGAAATTCATACTTTCTTTTTTCTTTTTTCTAAGATTTTATTTATTTATTTGACAGAGAGAAACACAGCTAGAGAGGGAACACAAGCAGGGGGAGTGAGAGAGGGAGAAGCAGGCTTCCCACGGAGAAGGGAGCCTGATGTGGGGCTCGATCCCAGGTCTCCGGGATCATGACCTGAGCTGAAGGCAGTCGCTTAACCAATTGAGCCACTCAGGCTCCCCAGAACTTCATACTTCTTAGTTGTATTCACCCATTTTGCCAAGGCCCCTCTCTGGTAAGTACCAGTTGTTCTATTTCTGAGTCTGTTTCTCTTTTTGTTGTTGTTTGTTTGTTCATTGTTTGTTGTTTTGAGTTTTTAGATTCCACACATGACATCATATGGTATTTGTCTTTCTCTGACTTACTTCACTTAAATAATACTTTTGAGGGCCACCCATGTTGCCACAAATGGCAACATTTCATTCTTTTTTATGGCTGAATAATATTTCTTTGTGTGTGTTACCATATCATCTTTATCCATTCACCTACCAGTGGACCCTCAGGGACTTTCCATAGCTTAGCTATTGCAAATAGTGCTACATTGAACATAGGATTGCAGGGATTTTCAAATTAGTGCTTTTATTTTCAGGGAAATACCCAGAAATGGAATTAGTGGATCATATGATACTTCTATTTTTAGTTTTTTGAGGAATCTCCATAATGTTTTCCATAGTGACTACACCAGCTTGTATTCCCACCAACAGTGCATGAAGGTTCCCCTTTTCCACATCCTTGCCAACACTTGATTTATCTCTTATCTTTTGATACCAGCAATCTGACTGGTGTGAGGTGATATCTTATTGCAGTTTTAATTTACATTCCCTTATCATGAGCGATGTTGAGCATGTTTTAGTGGTCTTGTTTTACATTTTAGTGGGCAAATCTAATCCAGTGTTTTAAAGGAGTTATTTACAGGAAGACTCATTTACCTTTCCTCTGTTCATCTGTATTCATATCACTGTTTAGTAATTACCTATATGCACAATCTTGGATTTTTAACATACCTATATTCCCTATGCTATGACGAAATTCTTTTTTTTTTAAGATTTTATTTCTTTATTTGACAGAGAGAGACACAGCTAGAGAGGAAACACAAGCAGGGGGAATGAGAGAGGGAGAAACAGGCTTCCTGCCAAGCAGGGAGCCTGATGCGGGCTCGATCCTGGGGATCCAGTATCATGACTGGAGCCGAAGACAGATGCTCAACAACTGAGCCATCCAGGCACCCCTGCTATGATGAAATTCTTAAAGGAAGAAACCCTAGCATTATAATACCCTTTTAAAAATTTTAGCTCTGTTCAAAACAAGTTTTCAATAAACAATTGATGGTGATTTAGTTGGATAAGGCACATTTTTTTGTTGGAGAAGTAATGAGTGGCTTGTTGGCTACATTGTTCAAAGTACTACAGTTTATGGAAAGGAAAGAGGTGTTTGATACATTCTGCTTGCCTTCTGCATCCAGTCTATACTCCAGGAATCTACGCTTATGGACTGCAACCAGGAAATCCCTTCCTGCTATTTGGCTTTCATTTGGGTGTGGTCAATGTGAAATATAGGCAGGCATCAGAAGGCCAGAGAATATATTACCCTGGCTACCTTCCTCCTAGGTCATCACAGTTGAAGGTGTCCCTCTCCCATAATTCTCATCAACCCCTGATCCTCTCCATACCTTTCTCTAGCTAGGTTCTATAATCAACCCCTCCACTTCTCTAGACCCCAAAGTAGGAAAATCTTCCTGCTGTCACCAGCCCCAGGAGTATTGTACCAATCCATATTCTATTCTCTAAACCCATCCACAGCCTTGAATACAGTCTTTATTATACTCCTTAATTATCTATCTCCAGGGTGCTGTTTCTTGCTGACAAAGAAAGTGTCGGGTATGTCACATGTAACACTTGACAATTGGTTACAGTGTGCCGCTGTTCAGCAGGTATCATGAAGTAATATGAAAATATAAAAAGCAAAGTCTTATTTTTTAAAGATTTTATTTTCTTGACAGAGAGAAACACAGCGGGAGAGGGAGCACAAGCAGGTTAAGTGAGAGAGGGAGAAGAAGGCTTCCTGTGGAGCAGGGAGCCCGATGCAGGGCTCAATTCCAGGACTGCGGGATCATGACCTGAGCGAAAGGTTGTTGCTTAATGACTGAGCCACCCAGGTGCCCCAAAAAGGCCGTATTTTTATAAGTGAAAGCTAATTTTAAAAATTCACTTCTGTAACTCATGGCTTTTTCACATGACCCCAAATAATAACTTCTATTTTTGTCACTGTTTTGCACTGACATGATTTGATTTTTCACTATGTTGGGCAAAATCTAGGTGTGGTTATATGACTATAGCCCAAAGTCTCAATAACAGGAAATGGAAAAAGTGGAGGGGGGGTAGAAGTTAAAGCCACTATTACCAGCTTCACGCATTTATAAAATCAACTTTACATTTTTAAAGGACTTTTTTCTTTCCAATACCCAGTTCCACAATGAACTCAAGATAAACGAAGACTGAGGTATTGATAATTAGTCTAAAATTTCAATTCAATCTTATGAAATCATGCAACACAAATTTTAGTTTAGTTTAATTTAGTTTAGTTTTGTTTTCCTCAGATGTCTTTTCTGGATATTTTCCAGTTTGTTATGTATAAATTGAAGAGTTCAATGGAGAAGTGCCTTATACACTTGTAGAACTTTTCATTTAGGATGTTTGGAGTTGAAATGGGTGAAGAGTAGTTTTGTTTTGTTTTGTTTTGTTTTTTAAAGTGAGAGTAAAAGACTTAACCAATAGGAAAGGAAATTATATGGGAATATATTAGACCTGCCTTTAAGACCTACTAAATTGTTTTTTTTTCCAAAGATATAGAGAAAACACTTCACTGATAGTGAAATAGACTGAGTTCACTTTTATACCAGAGGAACTTGACCTTATCTGGTTACTAAGTTAAATTTATTGCTATTGATACCATTGTTCTTATTTCTAGTTCCACATATTTTGTGTGCTCCGATTCTGACAATATAAAATCTAAAACTGTATTCTATTGAATATATAGATGGGACTGGGGGTGATTTCATTTTCAGGCTATAAATATCAACATTCAGTAGTAATTCATCAATTTCAATTCTTTTTTTTTCCCTAACTGCTTACTATTTCAGGTAAAAATGATATATTTGTTTATTCAGCTGTTCATTAAGTGCTCAGAAAATATACAATTTTTATAATTTTTCAGAACATAGAAGTTAATGAAGTAAGCATTTACTGAGTCACTATTTGTTCTTTGTATTTATTTAGAAAATAGGTTTTAATTCTTACTGTGTGCCTATAATGCCTGAAAGAAAATACAGGAGCCAGATTCCAAAAATATTTGCAGTTTGATGAAAAAACAGACATATAACTAGATGGTATAGTGTGATGAGCTGTCAGCTGGGAAAAATATACATGTAAATTAGATGACAACATTAAGAACAATTAGTTAGGATAGGTTAAGTGATGTGATAGTAATACACAATCCCTATAATCCATGGGATTTAACTGCATTTTTTTTTTAAGATTTTATTTATTTGACAGAGAGAAACACAGCCAGAGAGGGAACACAAGCAGCGGGGTTGAGAGAGGGAGAAGCAGGCTTCCCACCGAGCAGGGAGCCTGATGTGGGACTCCATCCTGGGTCTCTGGGATCATGACCTGAGCTGAAGGCAGTCGCTTAACCAACTGAGCCACCCAGGCGCCCCAACTTAACTGCATTTTATTTCTCTCTATATATGTTGAGTGCAAAGGGGCACGTTGCTCCAGTTATTACAGATACCCAGAGGTCAAACTAACAAAGGTTTGATCTTGACACATACTTTAATAGTCGGCACACCAGGGCACACATGACAGACCACACACTGATTCTTAAAGTTTCCAGCTCGTACGGACACATTTCACTTCTTCTTATGTTTCTTTGGTACAAATAAGTCATACGACTATCCTAGGAAGTAGGGAAGCCCAACGTGTTTAGATCTGGAGAACTGAAATATTTAACTGCCCAAATGATGAACACAGGGTTAAATCTAAATACCTCAGAAAATATTCTGCAGAGAAGGTAATACTTGAAAAATTCCTAAAATAGGAGAAAATGTTTTTCCAGGAAATGCTTGTGTTATATCAAACAATTTTTTACCCTGATCTATTCTATATGTCCTGTCAACTTATTTTTATTTAATAATTTGCAATAATAAATAAAGATCTGTCTTTATAATAATTATCCAATATATTTCTATACATAAGGTATTTCTATACACAGAGATATACTACAGACATATGATATGATACTTTTGAAAAGCCTAAAATACTTCACTCATATTTAAAAAATTATCCTATGCCTATTGTCACATACACACACTAATACCAATGTTTTCATAAGTTTATAAGTATGGTCTGAATTATTTTTGAGAGGTTTATTTGGGTTTTCTCTCACGCTAAGTATTTCCCCCTAGTTGTTTGTTCTCTGTCATTTTCAAAGCAACACTAGATGTTATGAGTTTGATTTATTTATTAAAAGACTTTTATGAATTTTTTTGATGTTCCAATATGCTGGAAGCTCTTTACAAGAAAAAAAGCAAAGATAAAAATAAATGCATGGACAAAGTGTTTTTATTAGATAACAGAAAATTGTATTTTGCTATTGGTAAATGGAATTTTAACTTGGAAATGTTGGTATCTTGTTCACAATTTAAAAGTGACAGTGCTGAACCAAACTCTGGATCTAGGAAATTCAATTTGCAAGTAATTTTTGGACAATCATTAGAAGGTACATTATCTATTTGAGAAAAAGTTTATCTGTGGAAGAAATGATAGCAGATTTGATATATTTTTTAAATGAATCCAAAACAAGTTTCAACTGTAACGTTAGAAAGGTTTTCAAAGGCTGTAGATTTATGAGAAAGGAGTTGTAGTCTTATTTCTAGTTTCCTTTGGGAGATAATTTTGGACAGTGGGAATTTTGGTAATATATTTATAGTCTTCTTTAAAAGCCATAATTTTTATCTTTTATTCCAACTATTAAAAAGATGTTGCTAAAATTCTGCCAGTATTTCCAAAGGAATGAAGTTGCTTTCCATCTTCAACTGCATATATGGCTTCCTTCTCTTTATCAAATGCCTTCTCACTTTCTTGTCTCTTCTCATACTTCCTTCCGTTCCACAGTTTCTCGCCTGAATGTCCTGAGTTTTATTTTTTATTTTAATTCTATCTTCTGGGTTTACAGTAGGCGCTTCTGTTGTGTTTCAGTGAAATGATAATTATGTCTCTTTCAAATGCCTTGATTTAAAAAAATCGGATAGTCCCAAGTCATTGGCTCGTACACAGCTTTTAGAAGGCTCACAAATAAGTATTGCTGTACTTATACTGTACAGGTGAGGAAGTTGAGATTTAGAAAAATAATAGCAATAATAGAAATAATTATAACAGTTGACTGTTTCTATCCTTAAGTACTGTGATATGTCTGTTACAGAAATTATCTTAAATGATCCATACCACAGTCCTCAGAGCTAGGATTATTGCCTCCATCTTATAGAAGAAAACAAAACCCCAAAATATTAAATGATTGGCCTACAGAGTGTGCCCATTAAACTAATACTCTATAAAAGAGTCCTCAAAATGGTATTCAAAAAATAATTCATAGGGAAATTATCATAATCTTTGATTTTTTAAATAAATATCTATTTTGAATTGACCTTAGCTCTCATATCAGGTTCATGTAACAGAAATCAAAATATTGCATGTGATATGTCGGTGCTTCCTGAGGTAAAGATGGTGTCTTAGTCTCTGCCAGTTGTTATCAGAAGTTATAAGCAACAGTTGGGAGGCTAGAAGCCCAAAACCAAGTTGCCAGCATGACCACATTCTGGTGAAGCCCAGCTTGGTTCCAAGCTGACACATTGTCTCTCTGTCTTCACATTGTCCAAGAGCAAAGGGTCTCTCTGGAACCCCAATCCCATTCATGAGGGCTCTGTCCTCCTGACCTAAGCCCCTACTTTCCAAATGCCCCACCTCCTGATACCATCATCTTTGGAGTTTAGGATTTCAGTGCATGAATTTTAAGGAAATATAAGTATTCAGGATATAGCAAATGGAGATTTCACCTCACAGAGAGTCTAGTAGTTGGGATCACTACATCTTTTGTATTTGCTCTCAGTACATTAAGGTGCATCACGATTGGCATGCCTCGGTGGCTCAGTCAGTTAAGTGTCTGCTTTCAGCTCAGGTCATGATACCAGGGTCCTGGGGCTGAGTCTTGCATCAAGCTCCTTGATCAGCGAGAGGCCTGCCTCTCCCTCTGCCTACTCTCCTGCTTATGCTCTCTCTCTCTTTTTGACAAATAAATAAAATCTTTTTTTAAAAAAAGATGCAACATGGTTAGATTACCAATAGTTGGATCAACTTACAGAGTATATTATCTTAAATATTTTTATGTTTTAATGATCTACTTTTCCATGGTATAGGAAATAACCATAAAATGATATTTCAAAACTTTAAAAAGTTCATTTGTCTTCTCATGGCAAAGAACTTATGAGAATTATCAGCCTTCAAGATAAATTGTGTAATATATTTAGCTTAAAAAGCACAGATGCTTCCATTGCTGATCTTTTTATGGCATTATGGAGATTAATTACATCCATACCCTCTTCCATGTAACTGTGTATGGCTTCCACTATGGGTGGACTGTATTTTCCCATGCCATGGTGTTGAAATTGGCAATATGACTCTTGGCTTAATGTGATGTTAGTAAACATGATATGGGCTTGAACATGTGGGTATAGTTTGCCTTGCTCTGATGAGCTCTTATGACCTGCTATAAGAATGTGACATTAATAATTTCTGATTAAGAAATTATGATTAGAAAACACAAGCCACCAAGCTGAACCGAATCCACAGTTCAGAGCCAAGACTAGTTGATCTTAAATCAAAGCCACAGCTGACCCACTGACTTTATAAATATATGAGATTGTTAAGTAGCAAAATTAATATACAGATATCAAGTGGTAATTAAGTGGTATGCTGAAAAGCAGGTATTTTTAAAAATACGATCACCTGGGGTGACTGGGTGGCTCAGTCAGTTAAGTGGCTGCCTTTAACTCAGATCATAGTTCCAGGGTCCCGGTATCGAGCTCCCATTTAACTCCCTGCTTGGTGGGGAGTCTGCTTTTCCCCCTCCTTCCCATCATGCTCTCTCTTTCTGTCTCCCTCAAGTAAATAAATAAAATGAAAAAAAAAAATATGAGCACCCAGCATCTGTTTCATTAAGAAAAATGAGTAAGAATGATAATGATATTTGCTGTTACTCCCTGCCAATTTAGAACAGGAATTCCATTTCATACTGATATGATCACTCTCACAGACATGGATTCAGAACTTGACATGTTCTTGTATTTGATTTAGCATATTAGTTATTCATGAAACTCTTTGTTATTTTACTTTTGTAAATTTTAACACCCACACGGTGGATTTCAGTCTCTTTCTCTTTTCATCTATGTCTTCATAACTTAAACAATTATTCATGTCTCTAAGTCAATTCCAAGGGCACAATAAGGTAAAATTTTATTGATGAAATTCCTTTTGTATTTTTCCTCTGTTCTCATAATTCCTTCTTTTATTCCAACAATCATATTGAAAACACATAAACATACATAGGTTGTGAACATGGGCTCTGAAATTGAACTATTTGAGTTAAGCCACAATTACTTAATCTTATTAAGTTTAAAGTCATATTTTTAGTCTTTTGTGTTTTTTTAGAGAGAGAGAGAGTGCATGCCCTATGTGAATGGAAGGAGGGAGATGAGGAAGAAACTTTTTTTTTAATTTAAATTTTATTTTATTTTTTCAGTGTTCCAAGTTTCATTGTTTTTGCACCACACCCAGTGCTCCATGCAATACGTGCCCTCCAGGCCCACCCATCCTCACACCCCCGCCTCCCTTCCAAAACCCTCAGTTTGTTTCTCAGAGTCTACAGTCTCTCATGGTCCATCCAGAGGGGAGAAACTTAAAACAGATTTTATGATCATCAAGGAGACTGACACGTGGCTAGATCTCACATCCCTGAGATCACAACTCTGAGATCAACCCTGAGATCATGATGGAGAGCTTGGTCTTTAACCAACTGAGCTACTCAGGTGCCCCAATCTTATTAAGCTTTAAATTCCTGCTTTTCCCTGAGTTAATTTTAGTGCTTGCTTTTAGAGTTTTTTCCAGTATTACATAAGTCAGTACATTTCATAACACAGTGGCTGGCACATAGAAGTGCTCAGTGGGCAGTATGGGAAGCTGGAAAAGAAGGACAGTAAAGCAAGAGACTACCTCTTTGGTTTACGGACCAGGATTGTCATGATTTGGTCCAAACCTGCCTTGAAGTCTACATTATCAGACACAACACATCATCCCATATACTAAATGTCATCCTTACCATTCCTCCTCACTTTAATATATGATTTTTATTCTGTCTGTAATAATATAGCTATCCTTGTTCTTTTCTTTATTCTTCAGCAGAAAACTTCTCTTCTTTAAGATCCAGCTCATTCTTACCTCCTCTGAGAAGCTCTCTGTGATTCATCTATAATACGTTAGTCATTTCCTCATCATTATTCCTATAACTTTTTGTGCTACGAGTCTTTGTATGAAATATACTTCAAACAATCAACAGCAAGAATATTGGGGGTCATATTTATTCATCTCCATAACATTCATGTCTATGACCATGCTCAATCTGTATTTATTAAATTAATGAAGGAATGCATGCATGCAAAGTGAATGAGAACAATTTTCACTTTTTGTGAAACAATCCTAACATGACAAGACTCCTCACGCATTTGTATTTCCTGATGAAATAAATAAACCCAGAGCTTTCACAGATTCAACTGTCCAGGAGTCCACATGTTCAGAGATCTATGAATACCATAGAAACCCTTTCAAATATTTCTCTATATAATTTTAGGTGAGTTCATGAGTTACTCATAGTTGCATATTTTTAATATATTCTATCTTTTCATTTTATTCAAAATGACTCTATCAATCTGCATATTTGACACCTCAGGTAAATATTTAGCATTTTTAAGAGTTTCTGGGATATTTGCTGTCCTGGCTATACTCTCTAAATTGGATATTCCCTGTTCACATTTGGAAAGCACAGTTGGCTATCTTTACAAAAGTCTTGAATAATTTTGATACTAATTTAACTGTGATAGACTAGCTCCAGCATCTTGATTAGCCTCAATATTTTTAGTGCTCAATGAGGCATTTTTGTCAATGGCTTAAAGCTTACAAAATTTAGAAATGAACATCTGCTATTCTTTCCTTCTTCACTACATAATAAATTCAATTTCAGAAGAAATTCAGAAAACCCTTCAGCATTAGGTGCCTCTCTAGATTATCCTTGATTTCACCAATGTGTATATGAAGACTTTAGTTACAGTAACAATCATCTAAGACTGGGTATGTACTATGTACCAGGCATTGTGCAGACTTCAGACAAATTACAGAATTCTAGGTTGATGCTAAGAAATAGCTTTCATTATCTTCAACATAGATAGAAGGGTGCACAGGTAGATGGATAGATGTGGAGTGTTAGAAAAAATAACTTGCCTACAAGCATGTATTCAATAAGCATCAAAACCTGGCTTTGAATTAAGTTTTGAAAGATTTTAAATCCGTTAATCTTGTACCACATGGCCCTCTCTGCTATTTTTCACTTAAAAAGAGGAACTTAGTTGTTCAGCTAAAGTATGTAATAAAGTATTCCATAACCAAGACAATTCTAGCCACACACACACTCACATAGGCAGCCCCCACACACACACACACAGGCTGACCTTGTTCCGCATTCTCCAAACTTGGCAAAGTTTTGATATGCAATTATAATATAGCAGGCATAGCCTAGAAGGCCAGGGGGTAATTTTCTCCCGATGTTCCTTTGATATAAATGAGCTGGGAAGGCAAAAAATATTTCATTCTTCCTCTTATTAACCAAATGAACATCTGAGAAACCTGCTTAAAACAGTCTTTGATGTAATTTATGGCTCTTAGCAAAGTTCTGCCCAAAGCACTATTATAAAGATGAATAAGGGCATTATTAACATGTTAACAAAAATATAGATCTTCGATACAGTAACTTAAATAGAATTCATGATGTAACTTAAGTACATGGTGAGTGTAAAATGGGGAGAAAAAAATGATGAATTGTATATATGTGGGAAAGAATATGAATCTTTATCAGATTAAGTATATTAACTAAGAAGAGAAATTTTGTCACTAAGTAAATATTTAGTTCTCTCGTTATTTCACAGTATAGGCTATTTTCCAATATAGCACTGAGCAAGAACAAAGGTTTTCATGTATTTCAGTCCCAAGCACATAGTAGGTGCTTGATAATATGATTTTGCATAAATCAGTGAATGAATGTATTTAGATTTATTCAAACCTGGTCTTATAGATGACAACCAAAGTAAAGTATCACATTAGCTTGAAATACAAATTTAAATAATTTTAAACTGCATTATAAAACAGTGCTCCAAACCTAGTTTTACTGTGTACTAGTTATATGACCTTGGGCAAGTTATTTAATTTCTAGCGCCCAGTTTTCTGCTTTAAGATGATCTACCTCATAGTTTTGTGGAGATTTCAAAAATTGAGGACACTATCTAGTAAAAACTGTGTAAGTGTTAGGTCTTAGCTTTGCTCTTTGTTCACTGTTAAAGACTAGGCTTCTTCTCTACACTACCATTCCAAGTCATGCTGAGTGGGCAGGCTTGATGAAGATGCTGGTTTATGAAGGCTAATCTGTAGTCCCTTTATCAGGACTTTCTTTCTTTCTTTCTTTCTTTCTTTCTTTCTTTCTTTCTTTCTTTCTTTCTTTCTTTCTTTCTTCCTTTCTATTTTGGTTCCTAGATTTTGTTTCTTTTTTTTTTTAATTTAAATTTTATTTTATTTTTTCAGTGTTCCAAGATTCATTGTTTATGCACCATAGCCATTGCTCTATGTATGTAATACAGGCCACCAGGCTCACCCAACCCCACACCTCTTCCCTTCCAAAACCCTCAGTTTGTTTCTCAGAGCACCAGGAGTTTTCCATGAGAGCAGTCACATTTCCTTAGTAGTTTTTGCCTTTCATCAGTAAGCAGAATCAGCTAATTCTCTAGCAATCAAGGAACAAATGGGAATTGGGTGTCAGAATGGGAAAAGAGAAATATTGCAGTCCAACAGACCTACCTTCACATTCTGAGTATGAGTGTGATCTTAGGTGAGTATCTTTTTGAATTTTTTGTTTTCTTATCCATAAAATGGGATTTTTTCAAACTGCTTTTCGAGATTATACTACACAGAATCTTAGCAAAGTTTTAATTTCTGCCAGAGAATTTGATATCTCTTCTTTGATTTTCATACTGTCCTTCATCAGCTACTGCCCTCCCAAAACAATCTGAAATTGCAGGGTCTAGTAGGTTGAAAATTTGTTCTCTCTGGTCCCAGAGGGATGTTGTTGGACAGTAGAAACTAGTAGGATGGTTTAACAGTCACAACACTGAAAAAAACATACAGATCTTGAGTCAAAATTCTAGTTACTGCACATTTTCACACACTGGGACTTGAGTAAAGGACTATGTTTCTAAGCCTTTGGGTAGGTCTACTAAGTTCATAATAATTATGATGTTTAATCATAATAAAGGCCAAATGAGAAAATGTGAGAGAAAATACATTCAAATCCATAATGCAGTATACAAATGTAATTGATTGGGTTATATTTGCTCGGGGACATAATTAGGCAACCTCCATTCATTTGGCATCCAGCAGACACTGCTAGGAAATGCGGCTGGGCATTTATTTGGCACACTTGAATTAAAACAGGAACTATTAATCTGTCTCCAGCTATTGTGAAGTTCATTCATGATTCACTCTGCTCAAGCTTCCCTGCTAACAAATCCAGTGAAATTACAGGCCAGCCCACTCAATACAGCTTATTCACCAAGCTTATTGCGTGTCTTCTACACGAGACAGAATCATCTATTAGGAACATTGTACTATGTTTTTGCTTTTTTTTTTTTAATTTTTTTCAACAAGAAAAATTGTGTTGCTATCCTGTTTCTGGGTGAAAATTCTAATTTTATAATGCTCTCTTGTTCATACCGAACACATTAACACAGGCATTGTAATAATGTGGTCTTTATTTCAAGTGTACTGATTATAAAACTAAAGTCAAGAGATGGTGTATTAGTTTGCTAGGACAGCTGCCAGAACAAAGTGCCCCAGACTCGGTGATTTCAACAACAGACATTGATTGTCTCACAACCTTGGGGGCTAGAAGGCTGAGATGAAGGTGCTGGAGAATTGGATTCTTCCTGGGTCTGTCAGCGTGGCGTGTAGACGGTTGTCTTCCCCTGTCTTCTTGTGGTTTTCCCAGCATGTGTTTGTGTACTAACTTCCTCTTCTGGTAAGGATACTGGTCATACTAGATTAAGGCCCGTTCAAATACCTGATTTTGAGTCATTACTACTGAAAAGACCCAAATGCAGTCACATTCTGAGGTAAGGCAGTTAGTTTTTGGAGTACACAACAGCCCAAAACTTCAATTACAAAGGAAACACTTCTAAGGGAATCTGATGGAGCATTTTAAAACATATTAAATGTTTACTGAAATAACAAAAGTTTAGCAAACATTTACTAAATATCGATTTAGAGTAGGAACCTACATTATTCTCTGAGAAATTATAATGTGAAGACACATGTAAAATAAAAATCAGAATTCTGCAAGTTTTAATTATCTTCCTAAACACCCTGAGATATTGTGTCTGTTTTTGAGAAAAGTAAACTGATGTAAAGGTTACTTGTTCAAAATCATATAGATAGTAGATAGTAGTATAAACAGTCAATCCCAGAACTATTGTAATTCAAAGCCCATGATTCTTTATTATTACTTTTTTTTATTTTTGCTCTACTATTCTGACTCTGTAGGATTCATAAGAGGCTGCAGTAATCAAATATTTTTTTAAGATTTTATTTATTTATTTTATTTTATTTTATTTTATTTTTTTAAGATTTTATTTACTTGACAGAGAGAAACACAGCCAGAGAGGGAACACAAACAGGGGGAGTGAGAGAGGGAGAAGCAGGCTTCCTGCCGAGCAGGAAACCCGATGTGGGACTAGATCCCAGGTCTCCAGGATCATGACCTGAGCTGAAGGCAGTCGCTTAACCAACTGAGCCACCCAGGCGCCGCAAGATTTTATTTATTTATTTTAAAAAGAGAGAGAGCATGAGAGAGCACAAGCAGGGGGAGTAGCAGAGGGAGAGGGAGAAGCAGCCTCCCTCTGAGCAGGAAGCCCAACTTGGGGGCTCAATCCCAGGATCCCAGGATCATGACCTGACCCAAATGCCAATGCTTAACTGACTGAGCCACCCACATGCCCCCGTAATCAACTATTCTTAAGGACTTCAAAGAAGAAGAAATTTACATAGGGAGTGATTTCATTTGTAAGCTTTAGAATATGACCTTATACTCATACCCATGAACCCCTGCACCTCCAAGCATCCCTAAATGGTGCAGTCCAGTGGTTCAAAATCTTTTCTCTCTGGTCCCAGAAGGATGGATACTGGGCAACTGGAGCCTCTGGTGGGGTTTAGCAGCCAGACCTTAGAAGATGAATCCAAAAATCTCCCAGGGATAGCAATTCAACAATAAAAGCTGAAAAGACAAAATGGAGAAAATCACAGGGCCTGGGAAAGCATGATGTGATCAGGAAGCAAGGAAGAATCTGATGCATTAATATGTACAGAAAGATGATATAAAATGGCCTCAGAAAACCACCTCAGGGACAGATTTCAAAAGAGGGATTAAGGGATTTATATAACAGTGTGGAGTTTCCTCAAAATATTATAAACAGAATTACCATATGACCTGGTAATTACACTGCTGGGTATTTACCCCAAAGATACAGATGTAGTGTAAAGAAGGGCCATATGCACCACAAGGCTCATAGGAGCAATGTTCACAATAGCCAAAGTGTGGAAAGAGCAGAGATGTCCTTCAACAGAGGAATGAATAAAGAAGATTGGTCCACATACACAGTAGAACATGTCCATATACACAATGAAATATTGTTCAGCCATCAGAAAGGATGAATGCTCAACTTCTGCATTGACATGGATGGGACTGGAGGACATTATGTTGAGTGAAATAAGTTAAGCAGAGAAAGTCAATTATCATATGGTTTCATTTGTAGAACATTTGTAGAACATAAAGAATAGCATGGAGGACATTAGGAGAAGGAAGGGGAAAATGAAGGAGGAGGAATCAGAGGGGGAGATGAAGCATGAGAGACTGTGAACTCTAAGAAACAAACAGGATTTTAGAGGGAAGGGGGTGGGGGGACGGGTTGGCCCGGTGATGGGTATTAATGAGGGAACATATTGCATGGAGCACTGGGTATACATGCAAACAAATACAAGAACTAAAGATGTACTGTATGGTGACTAGCATAATGTAATAAAAAAAATAAAAATAAGGGACGTATGTAGTAGTTTCTAAGCCAGTAGTTCTAAACAGTTGTTGTACAAAGGAAATACCTGGAGGGCTTGGGACCTGTCCCTAGAGTTATTTATTTTGCACCCCAGAAAATTCTAAGGCAAGGCTTCCAGATATCACCCTCTGAGAATCATGGCTGCAAGTAATGTGCATTCAGGAGAGGCTGACCAGCAAGACTGACCTATACTGGCAAGTGACGTTTGGGAAGCTGAAAGACCAATTAGGAGATTATTTCAGTAGATGTGAAGGTGGTTATAAATTCCAACTATTTCACATTTTAATACACATACAGTGTTCTTTTTTTTTCAATTTTATGGAAGGAAAGTTGCTTGTTATTTTAAGCTAGGATTGAAACTGTGTTCAGTCCCAAATAATCTCAGAAAGCATTTTAATTCTCTGTAAGATTTTTGGCTGCTTATCGGATTGTTTTTCCTTTAGCTTAAATCTAATAAGATAATAAAGCCACTAAGAAAGGATTAGTGATCCCTGACCCATTCCTCTAAGATGCTTTCAGTACTAGTATTATGAATCAACTGAGCTGACTTAAGTAAAATAAACGACATCCTTTACTTTGTTTAATCTGGCAGTCAGAAAGACCGAGGTCTTTCTTAATGTTCCTGCCAAAGTTTCCATTGGGTTCCCTGGTAAATTCTTTCTCCTCTTGAAGGGACCTGGACTCCTTTTCTAATTGTCTGCCCTGTTCTCGGAGCAATTCTTGGAGAGAGTGAGGTAACAATCTTATATGTTAAGATTATACATATAAAATGGCCTATAAAAACAGTGAACCTCAGTTACTCAGAATGTTGCTATAACAGAAGCTTCCAGGGAACTAAATTTTCTCATTAACAAAAGGTCGATCCTGTATTCCTTTTGGTTCAACCCATCTTTAAAATCATGGGATGGAGGCTAATTTCTATTTACGTTGGTGACTGTTCTGTCAGAAACAGCACCTACAGAGTTTCACCGGGAATGGGTACTTGAAAGAAAATGAAACAAAGCAAAACAGAAACTACTGAAATGGATTTCTGTCTTCATATATTCAATCTAGTGAATAGTACTTGATCTCCTCATAGTGGAAAGATTCGAATCTCTCGCCTGTCTGTAACTCTGTGAATATCTTCCAGCAATAAAATATCGTTATGACTATGGAAATAATATGTATCTTTCTGGACCACTGAGAAAATACAGACAACAACATTGAGAAATTAAAAATATCTACATTCTCACCAGAAAAAAGTAGATGTTTTAATAAAATGTTCTTATAGGATTTAGCTTGTTTAAAGATATGCATTTTGTTTTTTTTGCATAACTTTAGGTCCATATATTCAAGCAGAATACATGTGTGATCAAGCCTATGCACAGCAATGCACCCATATATCCACATATTCATAGTTTGTGATATAGGCTAATGCCCGTATGTCTTAGCAAAAGGATTTTTACTTGGTATTATTGACTAGAAATAATACCTCAATTCCAGCCTCATCAAACTGTGTTTCATTAAAGATAATGAAATGAGCACCTGGGTGGCTCAGTTGGTTAAGCCACTAGCTTCAGCTCAGGTCATGATCCTGGAGTCCCAGGATGGAGTCCCACATTGGGCTCCCAGCTCCTCCGGGAGTCTGCTTCTCCCTTTGACCTTCTCCTCTCTCATGCTCTCTCTCACTCACTCTCTCTCTCTCTCTCTCAACTAACTAATATTTTTTAAAAAGATAATGCATCCATTAATTAATTTACTCATTCATTCAACATTTATTGACTCACTGCTCTTATCTGAAGCTCCTGGGTCAGTATTGTCAGAAATATACATATGCAAAGTGAGCTCTCCCAAGTCTCAAATAGTTGGCTTATAAAGCAGTTTCTAGGCTCAAGAGCCAGTTTTATCTTTTATCCAAAGCCTCCCAGTAGTGCCTGGGCAGTCCACGCAACACATTTGTTGACGAGACTTATAACCCTCCAGAATAAGATAGAAACTCTTATACACCAAGGAAAGGTACCAAAAAATCATCAGCTTCCACCGCGTGGCCCATATGCTTCTCGTGCTTTTTCAAGGATATTTTGCAACCATGCAAGTAAGGAATGTCTCCAGAGTGAGTTTCTTCTTTAACATATCTTTTATTTGAGGACTTGGATTTCATGACGGCTGTTCATGTATGAGAGTTTGGGAGTTGGAGAAGTTGTTGGGACACTCAACAGTCAATACTTACCCTGTGACAGTAGAGAAGTGTCCTCAATCACTGGTGGCTACTTACTGAGCCTATGGAGTCTATGGTTCAGTAGAATACATAGTTATCCTATTTTTATTTTTAAGGCCTGAGAGAGTATCAAACAAAACATGACTTTTGTATTCATCAGAGAACACTGTCATGATTTATACACTGGTATTCTGGTTGAAATAAACCAGTTTTTTAAGGCTATTAAACTGCACAGTAAATTTTTTGTATTTATTTAAATTCAATTAGCCATTCGTTTTTGATATAAAGTTCAATGATTCATTAGTTTAGTACAGTACCTAGTGCTTAATTTTTAAAATAAATATACTGGAATTCAATTTGCATAGGGTTTTGATTTTTTTGCTTGTTTTATTTTCAAAGATTGGTGCAATTTGGGTAATTTTACTTACTTGGGACTTAAGATATTTTGTTTTTTAATCTGATTTCCAGTTCTTGATTTCTTAGATAAAACCTGATGTTCACTTTATCTTGATTTGTCTTTGGAGATAATACTAATGACTGAGAAATTTTCTATTGAACTGTGTAGCATGTTTTAGATAAGATTCATAAGTCACTCATTCATTCATTCTTTAATCCAATAAATATTGCATGTCCAGAAGGTATCAGATTCTGGATTGGATGGTGGGCTAGATGAATGAGAGGTGATCACTCAAGATGACCCGGATAAGATATTTTGAATGAGTATGTGTATGATGCCAAGAAAATATAAAACATGTGTGTCTTATGAAAGCTACAGTATTCTGGAACCATTTTTGAAGAGAATAGGATGCAGGAGGGCTTAAAAATTAGCTACCATGACATGTTTAGGAGATACGGGCTAGTACAATATGGTGTATGTCAGGACTGGGCATTTGAAGTCATGATAGGGAATAGTGTTAGGAAGAGGCCTCCATCTTGGAGGAAGAGAGAGTGAGATGGAGGTAGCCTAGCAGAGGAGAGGCAGAGGGAATTTGGGGAAGGCAGGCCGGAAGGTTGGGAGCAGTTAGGAGTATTCCTTTGGACCTACCTCAGGGAGGTAAGATGCCTCAGGGAATTGACTGACACTGCCAAGCCTGGTACAGAGTCAATGCCTAGATAATAAAGGTACCTAATACTAGAGCAATATTCTTATTAGAATATTAGAATATTAGAATATTAGAATGTTCTGATTATAAAAATAAAACTTGTTTTCTTTTTTTTTTAAAAAAAAGAACTTTGCAAGCTATGGTGTAAAGGTTCTATTGCAACTAGGGAGGTATTTAAGTAAGTTTAATATTCAAATTTTGGTCAACATCAGAATATTTATAAACAAATGTAATAAAGTGATTATTAACAAGGACAGAATTTGAATCATGGATCTCTACATTTTCCTCATACTGTGTCCTCATCCAAGAACGATTTTGCCCACTATCTCTATGTAGAAAATTCCTATTCATCCTCTAAAACTAATTTTAAGATCTCTATTCTAGGAACCTTTCTCTTACCTCCTACCCTCAGCAGCCACACCCTTCCTCTGCGCCCCTTTAATGTCACATTAATACTTAATTCATTGCAATTGTACTGACATTGCACCTGTCAGGTTCCTTCACTGATCCATGAGATTTATGAGAAAGTAATTGTGACTAACTCATCTCTGAATGTCTTGTGTCTGGTGATGGAATAAAATGGAACAGAGAGTCAATCAATGCTTGTTGAAAGAATGAATGAGCAATAAGACTTTCTAAAGCAAAATTGGTCACCTAATCAATACTCTTTTACCTCCTTTCTCTCTCAGCATCCAAAATGTCTTCAATTGGATTATTTTAAATAAATCATATGCTCTGACTCCCAATGGTTATTAAATAATGCACGTATATTATTAAAAGTTTAAGAAATGCTAAACAGCAAAGGGCAGAAAAAACATACCAGAATCCTTCCACCTAGAGATAACCAGTAGTAACATTTTGGAAAATGTGTGTACAACCTTTAAAGTTTATTATGGAAAAAATGATTTTGTTTCTTTTGTACTATATATAGTATTGGTAACCAGTTGAATTAAACTGAACATATCATGAAAATAGTTTATTAAAATTCCTTTCTCCTTTGACTTTTAATGACTGCATGATAATCCATCATATGGGTTTGTTATAATTTATGAGCTATAATTTATGAGTTATAATTTTCCTTCTTTAGGACATCAATGTTTCATTTTGTTTTTAAGGAACGTCTTATAATAATTAATGATGTGAAGAAGATTCTTTGATTTCACCTATGACTGAATTTTTATTAAACTTTTGTAGAAATGACATTGATAGGTACAGGAGGTGCCAGAGTTGAAGACTTTAATATATATTTTAAATTGCCAACTGGAAATGTTAAATAATTTATACTGTCATCGACAATGACTAAGAACAGGAATTTTTTCAAATAACTTTATATTATTTTCATTGAAAATTGTCAATTTGGTGAAACAGACATCTCATGTTTAAATTTGCATCTTTTAAATGGCAGAGAATTTGGCTATTTGAATATTTTCATAGTAGTCTTATTCAGTGTAATTTATGTTTTGATTATATAATTATGATTAATTTGTTAATTTACAACACTGTCTGTCAAAGTGCTGTGAATCCTTTATATGGATTTCTATTTTTCAGAATACCTTTGTCATAGATTGCAAAGGTTTTTTTTCCATTTCTGTTCTAATGCTAATGGATTGGCCAGAAGTCACAAACCACAGATAAAGACAGGTATCCGCCACTTCTCAAAAGTTTGTCTTATACCACTTTGCTTTTACTTAAAGAACATTAATACCTGTTTTCACCAGTTGAAAGAAATCTGAAAGGGATTTTCAATCTTACAGAAAACAGGCAAAAAGAGAGAAAAGTGTTTAGAGGTAGTTTTGCACCAAGCTTTACAGAGACAGTGCCTACCCCAAGGAGCCAGAGTGGCTTCACCAATCTCCTTCCTTGGGAGCTGCTCTCAAGTATCTTAGCATCAGGACACGAGAGCTCTGAACAGTGTGGGCATCTGGGCTTTATCAGATAAGTTTAGTTTATGCATCTATTACCAAGATGTGTTATAAGATATCAGAAAAGCCTAAGAGAGGTTTTTTGGGGGGCTCTGGGAATGCTTAAAAGTTTTTCCACATAAATGAATGGTAAATACTTCTTTGCTTTAAGCTATTTTAGACTTATGCAAGAGGTTTCATAGGAATCCTCTACTTTTGACCAACAGGGGAAACCTGTACTAGGAATGATGCTGTATATCTTTGAATTTCTCCTAGAGTTTGACTCTAATATGAATGTCTTTATAGCATTATTCATAATTTATATTAACTTTCTAGATTTGAGATAGATTATCTTCTTTCTTATAAGGAAATATTATTTTATTCTCAATTTATGAAACAATTTTTTTTAGGTATAGACGATGCATTCCATCAAATGTTTTGTATGTTCAACTAGATGTAATTTTTTAAATAATTAAATAAATTAATGACATGAACTGATTCCCCAATATTGAAACACTTGGCATGTATGAATAGTTATGTACATTTTTACAGTTTCTTATTCTTTTAAGGAAATGTAGAACAAATATTTGTGGTTATAATCATAAATGTTTGCTAACTTTTTTTTTTTCTATTGAGACTTCTTTGTCATATTGTGACTTCAGGGTTGTTTGATTGGATCTGTCCTGATTTGGAAATCTGCAGACTCTCTCATCCCTTTAATTAAATTAACAACCTGTGGGTTATTTGAAATTATTCTTTCTTAGAAATAAAGAAATAAGTTCTAGTCCTTACTCTCTTATCATATTTTGCTTGTACTATTTCAGTAATCTTCTAACTAGTGTCCTTACATCTACCCTTGTGAGCCTACATTCTGTTTTCCACATAGGAGCCAGTGACCCTTTCAAAACACAAATCAAATTATGTCAATCTTTTGTTCAAAATCTTCCAAAGGCATCTCTTGGTGTTCAAAGTAAGAGCCAAAACATTCTTGCCACGAATTCATAATCTCCTACTTGTACTGTAGAAAATAATTAAGTCCCTAATCAACTTACTCAGCACCCAAATGAAGCATGAAGGTAGCAGAGTTAGGAGGGAGTATATCCCACCCCTTGCAGCATTGCCCTTTATTCCTTAATCCCAGGTAGAGCTTGCATAGAACCAAATGCCTCTAGAATCTCAGTGCATCCATTTGATGTTATCTGAATATTACAGGGGTGATGGTGGGGAGTTATTGTAGAAAATATAATCGTCCATGCCATGATAAAGTGGAATCAGAAACTAATGTAAGTATGCACACACACATATGCATGGATATATCTATACGTATACGTGTGTATGTGTGTGTGTGTGTGTGTAATTTTATGAAAGCAATACGGGCATGTTATTTTTTAAAACCCACATGAAGTATGAAATATTAAGTATGGACATATTTGTTCTACCATAATGTAAAGTTGCAAATCTTCTGACTGGTAAAACCCAACTTAAAATAATGCAATACCCATAATTCCATAGAAAGGCCTACCTCTATTATATTTGGTTCTTTCCCCAGGTATATTACTTTAGTCCAGTTATGCCTTGGCAGTTCACTTCATATGACTGTAAATCACACCAACGTTCAATACAATTCAGTCCCTGAAAATATCTTGCTTCCACAATGTGAGTGGAGCAACGAGATATAAGTGTAATTTCAGATACCTTTTGATCTCTCTACACCCAACGAGAATGTTAAAAATCTACTGGACTACTCTTATTAGTATTGTTCCCTTCAAATTACAAAATGGGAGAGTAGAATCACAAGCATAAAAAAAATGCTAGTTTTCACAGTAGGTTTTAGTTGGTAAATTGACCTGAGAATATTACTATCCATAGTCTTTGCTTTGGTCCTGGAATTTGCATTGGAGAAAATGTTAAATTATTAATTCTCATTTGATTTTTAATATTTGACTAATAACACTACAAAATAATATCTCCCAATTCATTCCACTACAAATTATATACAACATATAGCATGGTAGGATTATTTTAGATCTGGTCAACAAAAGCATAAAATGCCCATTCTATGGGCAGTTTAGGGAATATATATGATCCATTCTAGTAACTCAGTTCTCAACACGGTGAGAGTGAAGTAAAAACAGACTCTTCTGAAGTCCAGTTAAAAGGTAGTTGCAGCTGAATGGACTTGACTGAAGCCATAACTAAATCCACACCGAAAAGTGTGTTGTTGCTTTAATACAAGAAATACTTAACATTGGTTTGCTTTCATGCAATTTTATTTATATCTATTTTCTTTCCTGTAAGCAATTTAGGAGAAATTAGAGATAATAAATGCCTTGCTATTGGATGGAAGTGGGGAGGGAATGGAAGTGAAGAAAAAATGGACTTCCCCCCGAGAATTAGGCCTTCATTTTTTAATAAGCATCTCTCAAGGATCTACACTAGCCAATCTGTGCTCCATGAAGTGAGGCAAGTATACCTGGAACTAATCATAGAATAATAAGTAGCTGTAAAGGATCTAGAAATAAATGCAGGAAAACATTAAAAACATTAAAAAAAAAAAGAAATAGAAAAGCTCTAATATCTCAAAACTTTATTATAGGGCACCTGGGTGGCTCAGTTGGTTAAGTGTCTGCCTTCAGCTCAGGTCATGATTCCAGGGTCCTGGGATTGAGCCCCACATTGGGCTCCTTGCTCTAGGGAGCTGCTTCTCTCTCTCTCCCTCTGCCTGCCTCTCCCCCTGCTTGTGCTCTCTCTCTTTCTCTCTCTCTCTAACTATCTCTTTCTTTCTCAAATAAAGATTTTTAAAGCTTTATTATATAGATACTGCTTTAAGATCTGGTATGTTTGGTTATAACAAAGTCTCCAGTCATGTTTGAAAGAGAATAGCCATTTGGAATTTGGTCTGTTTTTGTAAAATTGTGATTCATGCTCAATAGGTGCTTGACAAATGAATAACTGTATAAACAAATGACAGAAGAGTTATGATCACTTCTTTACTTGTCTTATGATTGATTATTGGGTCCGTCATCACTCCATCATTACTGTCCCTTTAATACTCATTGTTAGCAAGATTTTGTTTTGAGAAATTTAAAAAAAAGATGCTCTTTTTTCATGTAGTGGAAAGTATATTGTATTGAGAAATAGATTTCTAGGTTTTAGTCTTGGACTATAAGTAGCACTTGCACTTGGATAAAACTAATATTATATAGCTCCCATTTTCTCATTTGACAAAGATGTATATGGATATTCTCTATACATCTTTAGCACTTGGTGCTTCTATAAATTCAATAAAAACAAATTACAAGATTACCCTTAAAATGCTTTTGAATATTCTTAATTATTTATGTAATTATCAGGTCTGGTATTTAAATTCATTTTTTATATAACTTGTAAATATTTTCATGAATGAATTTTAAGAGAAAATGCTCTCTTTTTAAAAGAAAAATAGGGGTGCCTGCGTGGCCCAGTAGGTTAAGTATCCCACTCTTGGTTTTGGCTCAGATCATGATCTCAGGGTTATGAGATCAAGTTCCAAAGAGGGTTCTGTGCTGGGCATGGAGCCAGCTTAAGATTCTCTTTCTCTCTCTCTCCCTCTGCTCCTCCCCCTCTAAAAAAAAAGAAAAGAAAAATAGACTTAACCTTGATGTATCCTCAATTGTGCCAATCACTTACATTTATATTAGTGACAAAATTGATAGTTCTATTTCGGTGGGGAACTGAGTTAGTTGTTTATAATATTGTGATGAGAAAACATTGATATCATTTTATTTTTTCTTTGAGTCCCCTTTTATTTGGGGAATGAGTTAAGTAACGTAACAATGTTTGAATTCTAGGGCAAAATAAACATATTTTTCTTTGTCATTAGTACAGATGTTCATGGTATGAAACTGATGAAAGCATAACCTTTTTTCATGGATGTCAATAACTTCCTGTCAGGTTTCTAACCTGAAATAGTCACCTCAGCTTAGAAGAAGTCAGTTTGTCTGTATAGAGAAAAGAAGAAGAAGAAGAAGAAGAAGAAGAAGAAGAAGAAGAAGAAGAAGAAGAAGAAGAAGAAGAAGAAGAGATACTTATTAAAACAAAAAAGAAAAACTGTTTGCCACACCACATGCTAACATAATAGAACAAACTGCATAATGTCATTAAAATCACACTAATAAATCACTAACTTAAATAAGCTAAACATTTATGTAGTTAAGCTGTCATAATTTCCACTCAATTTTTGTTGGAGAGACATAAAGTTATTCCAAAAAGAACGGTATCAAACATCTAACCTCTTTGTGTGCATTTATTATTTGAGATAAAAAAAGATGTATGTTCCTGTTTTGTGTTTCACTTACCCTTAATAGTTTCTGTTCTGTTTCATAACATGTTTTAAATTATTTAGAAGTGGTGGTATATTTTAAGGAGTCATAGATAATTTCAAATGTTTACCTCAGTTGTCATTTATCAATCAACATACACACAGCTGTAGGTGTTCGGAGAGCCTACCAGTGTTTTCAAGTGCGATGTCTCACTGGCCACTAACGGGTTGAAAATGAAAACTCTTGAGTCTCACCGTGACTTCAAATCCTGGTCTGGCCACTTACCAGTTATATGTTCATAGAAAGTCACTCAACTGCCCCAGGCTTCTGTCTCCTCATCTGTAAAAGGAAACAATAATGGATCCTTCCTCAAACGTTGTAGGAATTCGATGAGATTATATATGAGAACTTAATATGTAAGAACTGCTTAAAATAGTCCCTGTTATATAGACGTTCTTATTTTATAATAGGCATAATGCATTTCGCGGAACACCATGTACTAAGAACTATGCTAGGAGCCAGAGATACACTGGAGAGCAAAGCACTTCTAAAGGATGCTTGGGGGGCGGGGAGAGGGAGGGTGGGAGAGAGAAAGGGGCAAGAATTATAATTACGGTGCATTCCTATTTCGGGAATTCACATGCCACATCTACGATGCTGGACTTCCGCTGCAGTGATTGTTCTTACTTCAACATTACTTTATTTCAGGTACCAGAGGTCTTTTAAAAGGATTTGGATATAGGGGCATCTACCTGGCTCAGTCCTTAAGCATATGCCTTCGGCTCAGGTCATGATCCCAGGGTCCCAGGATCCAGCCTGCATGGGGCTGCCTGCTCCCCAAGAAGCCTGCTTCTCCTTCTCCCTCTCCCACTCCCCCTCCTTGTGTTCCCTCTCTAGCTGTGTTTCTCTCTGTCAAATAAATAAATAAAATCTTCAAAAAAAAAAAGATTTGGATACATGAAATACACTGATGATGTAATTTGCCTCTGTGAAACGGAAACATTTTCTACATGGAAGGAAGATATATTATTAAGGTCAGTAATAAAAGTTGGATTAGTGAACACTAGATGGCGGCATTTATGAAAAATTAAGTTGGAACAAGCTTCTGACACCTTGAATATCACCTCTTTTTCACAGTAGTAACTTGGGTTTTTCCTTTGGTTGTTTGTTCGTGTTTTGCTCATTTGTACTATTTCAAAGATAAGGTTTGAAAGGTCACATAGAAAAAGAGATAGGCGGGAGATATTAAATGTATTTCTCTTGCTTTGTACATAGGATTCTTTGAAACACTTTGAAACACACCTCAGTGCTCAGATGAGTGTTGGAGTTGTTGACCTATTCCTAGCAGTGATGAAAGACTCATAACACACACGTGTTCACTGAGAAAAAGCAATTTTGGAAGAAATTTATTCTAAATGCAATGCCTGGCATTGAGGTACTAATGATTCCAGAAGCAGTTGTGTTAATTTTTTTTTTAATACGTAATAATGGATATAATTAATTGAGGGTTTAGGAAAGTCCCATGTAAGAGGCTAAAAATTTTGCAGGTGTCGCCTTGTTACATCTTTTTATAACCTAATAAAGTTGCTACATTTTTGGTCCAGTTTTGTAGGTGAGTAACTGGAGTTTTAAAAGTTTTGAGAACTTTTGAAAAGTTACACTTATAAATGAGGAAGTTGAGTTTCAAAGTTCAAATCCAAGTCATTCTGAATATCAGCTGAGATTTTAGTCATTTTGTTGTACATATACTTAAATCACAGATTTTAACTACTTAACGTAAATACACAATTTGAGACCGCAATAGCATCAAGCAAAGTTGAAAGCAACTTAGAAATAGTTTGACCTGCAGATAGGAACTAAATTACTTAACAGAAAAGAAATTGAAAATGTTGGGCTCTTAACATCCAGAGAAAATACTTGACTTGTTTTATTTCATTTGGCCAGGAAATTCAATTAAAACTAATCATTGTGTTTCACAGTTGTCTTAATAGCTGTTTTATTTTTATTTTTTATTTTTTTTAAGATTTTATTTATTTGACAGAGAGAAATACAGCTAGAGAGGGAACACAAGCAGCGGAGTGAGAAAGGGAGAAGCAGGCTTCCTGCCGAGCAGGGAGCCTGATGTAGGGCTCGATCCCCGGGACCCTGGGATCATGACCTGAGCTGAAGGCAGAGGCTTAACTACTGAGCCACCCAGGTACCCCTTAATTTCTGTTTTAGACTGAATTAGTTATTTGTGTAAATGATGCTATAACATACTACAGAGGAAACATATTTCATTTTTTATTATCCTTAAAAGTCAAAAATTGATGAAATTCAAGAAAAAAGAAAATGGAAAAAAATCAATATATTCTTTTTAATATAGATGACAAATTTATAGTGAATGATTTATATTCTATGTAAATCATAGAAAAACACAGCTTTGATATTTTCAATGTTTAAGTCATGTTATAAATTATAATATCTAAACTTTATGAAATATGTATTTTGAGCCTTGACTCCAAAGGGATGACACTTTCATTTTAAAATGAGACAATTTCACAACTCAGTTGTATACTTTCATGTACTTATGTTAATATTTGTTAAATTAGGGAAACTAATACTAAACTCAAATCCTTATAAAATTATGAGAAAAATTGTTAATTGTCAATATTTCTTTTTTGTAGCATAAGATAGGGAAGAAAGCAACCCCATTCAGTTATTTAATTAAACATTTTCCACATCCCAGCTGACTTATCATTTACATATATCAAAGTTTTGTCTTAATTTGGCAGATAAAAATAGATCAGTTCACGTGAAATTACATCAATCTGTTAGTCAGACCCATTTAAAAACATATTTTATCATGAATTGTTGCATAGTTAATGTAGAAAATTCTGAAAAATATGGAAAACAAAATGTTTAAAATATACATGCTGTCCCCAATCCACAGATAGCCTTATTCCTATTTAGTACATTTTTCCCTGTGTTTTCTTGGTACATTAACTATGAATGTGAAAAAACACAAACACATAGACACATAAACACAAACATAGATATATTACATGCACACCCATATTTCTCAAAATTGAAATAACATTGAATATAAAACAAGATTTTGTTGTTTTTTTAAAACTTAATTTGATACTCATGCACCCTTGGCCACAGGTATTCATTTTACATAACACACTACTGTATTCACTTTACAAAATTTATTTAAACATTCCTATTGTAATGAATACTTAGATTTATTTCTATTATATTTTGTAATAAATAATTGTGATAATAATTTTATACATACATTTCAGGTGTTTTTATAATTCTTTCTTTTTTTTTAAGATTTTATTTATTTATTTGACAGAGAGAAGCACAGTGAGAAAGGGAACACAATCAGAGGTAGTGAGAGAAGGAGAAGCAGGCTTCCCACGGAGCAGGGAGCCTGATGTGGGGAGGTCTCTGGGATCATGACCTGAGCCAAAGGCAGTCGCTTAACCAACTGAGCCACCCAGGCGCCCCTATAATTATTTCTTTCAGCTAGATTCCTAGAGATGAACATAGGGTGTGAACATTTTATTATTCTATACTGTACTTCTCTGTTTCGTGTTACGTCTTTGTTTTAAGATTCTTTGTATACATGCCAAATCATTTTCCAAAAATGTTCTATTTTTGTTTCTACTGAGAGCTTATTAAACTGTCATAACAGAAACTCAGCAATCTTTAGCATTTTTTAATTTTGAAAATATTCATCAATTTGGTGTGTAAAAAAAGCATGGATAGTTCATGTCTATATGTTTTATTTGTGTTTCTTTTTTGTATTGGCTACTCATGCTCCTTTTAGGCAACTTTATTGAAATGAACATGAAAACAGCCTCAAAACAACATGGTTGTCACATAATTATCAATCAGCTTGAAACCAGTTTAGCTCTTTTTGTTTAGAATATGAATGAAGTACAAAAGAATTCTGAAAAAAAAACTATCAAGTAGAAAACTGATGCTAATCATATCATTGTTTTTTATGAAAATAAGGTGTGCTTTGAAGTATTTTTTCTACTTCCCTTCTATTCCCTTGGCTAAATTTTATTTTTATAATGTTTATTCAGTTAACCTCAGTATTTTTAGTACTTATCTAGTCTTGATGCTTTCTCCAAATCCCCTTCCCTTTTAAATTCATGTACTTTGGAATTTCTCTAATTGTTTTTTTTACTGCCTCGGGATCCATTTCTTATGACTATTACTTAGGAAAGTATGTTTCGTGTAGAGATAAATATATATATCTGCAAACTTTGCACAGTATTTTCCATTTGTGTAGCAGAAACCTAGAGCTTTAAAAAAATAACACTGCCCACATCTGGCCTGGTGATGGCCTTTTGTGGCTTCTAGTATTGGCTAGTGTGTGTTTATGTACAACAGATATGTAGGCACACTCACATAGGTAGTGAAATGAAACTCCTTCCATCCTTATCCTTGAAATACCTGTAATATATGTATGTATATATATATATGCATGCATAATATCAATATAGTGTATAAATATAGGTATATCAATGTATATATATATATACACCATATTTTGCTCATGGAATCTCCTTTCAGTCAAAAAAGTTTATATAACAGTAAAAAAGGAAGGGAGTCTGGGGCTCCTGGGTGGCTCAGTCAGTTAAGCCTCTGGCTTCGGCTTAGGTCATGAACACAGGGTCCTGGGATTGAGCCCCACATTGGGTTCCCCGCTCAATGGGGAGTCTGCTTCTCCAACCTCCCTCTGCCCCTCTGCCCGGCTCATGCTCTCTCTTTCTCTATCAAATAAAATATTTAAAAAAATTAAAATGAAGGGAGTATTTTTATTTTCATTTTGGTCAGCAAATAATTGGGAGTGATTTTTTTATTGTTAACCATGTAACAAGGAATTTTATTTCCTTCTACAGATAAAATATGAAAGCTGAAGTAACTGAAATTTTCTACAACCGTGGCCTCACATCACCTTTTGAATTAGGTAAAAACCTCCCAACATATTCCAGAATACTTGATGTAGAAGGCAAAACTCTACAGAGGTTTGATTTTATTTGATTTTGAGCTGAAATGTTCAAAAAATCTCTTAAGATTGAAGACTATGTCCTCAAGAAAAAGAAAAGGATATATATCATGAATAGAAGTGAACTGATTGTGCTATCTCAAGGATCAGACTATTAGAGCTGTGTCTTGTGCACATAGAGATAACAATTAAATATGTAAGAGTAGGTGACAACACTATTCGAAAGATTAAGGCTATTAGCTCTGACTTAAAGACAAACAGATCGATTCTTGCTTAGGGCGACATAGTTTGGTTTATTTCAATATCTTGCAGGTTATCAAAATGTTTTCAGAGCCTGCATTTCGTTGAAAAATGTCTTAACAAGAATGTCATTTATGTTTCCATTCTCGTTGTCCATCACTTAACATTTTCCTTTGAAGATCCCACATTCCTTTAAATCACTTAGATAATGTTTAATAGTTAAATAGTTAAATTAATTCTGTTTGAATTGTTGTTTTCTGCTGGGAAAATGGACATATTTTTGTCAGTATGTGATCTATTCTAAGCAAATAGCAAATTATGCCTGTGTGTTTCTTTTTTTTCTTCAAGAAGCAAACATTTTCTAACAATATTGTAGGAATAGTGACAAGTAGAGACTTTCAGTATCACTGCATCTACTCTTTCTGTCATCACTAGATTACCTCTAAAGTTTATTCATTGGGGGAAAATAAGTCACCTCAAATGTTACCCCTGTTGTCAAGTGATTTTCCCAAATATATATATAATCCCATTCTTCTAGTTCTTCCTCCACTTCCTTTTCCAAGTGCTCAGCTGGAGGGAGAGCGGGGGGGTGGAGGGGTGAAGAGAGAATAGGAGACAAAGAGAGAGAGAGACTCACTGATATTGTAGAAGGATTCATTTGTCCATTCAACTACATCTTCTTTGTGATAGAGATATAATTCATGCATTACCAAATAAAAATCTCAAAGCAGTTGATTTGTGCTGCTTAAAGCTTAAATCATCCAAAAAGTACTTTTTAAATGAACAGATATCCATACTTGTTGGGGCCAATTTGGATAATTTTTTTCAGTTCATCAGGATTAATCCTGGAAGAGACGCCAGATTTAGCAAATATAAATAGGGATAACTGGTTAAATTTGAATTTCAGAATAAACAACAACAAAAAAACCATTTTTAGTATATAGAAAGGCCAGTGGGACATAGTTATATTAAACAAATCTATTAATTGCATATTTGAACTTTAAATGTAACTGGGCACTTTTTTATCTGGCAAGTCTGTCCTGGAACCACTCTTCACAGAGGTGAGACATTTGTGCTTACCTTCCATAACCTAGATATTGCTGTCTCACAGTTGAACTCTGATAAATGGAGAACAGATAACAAGTAGATAAGAATAACCTATCAAAAAAAAAAAAAAAGAACCTATCATCCTTTCACTTTTCTTCTCTTGCAAACAAATGTTCAAGGCTCTAGAGAAGTTTTAACCTCTGACCCATATCTGCAACTCTATCCACCCATTCCAGGAAGGAGCCTGGGTATCATACTTCCCTTATTCTAGACTCAGTCTGGGAAGCACAGTGTTCTGAACGCAGTCATCCAGAATGTCACAGTCTTCATTTCAATGATGCTAAATGCAAATGTACTTGGATGATTTTAATACTCTGTTGCTTTTCATACTCTCATGTAAACTGCTTGGAAAATTTCCTTTTTTCTTAGTATATTGTCCAAACTATATTTTCTGCTCAATCTGCTGTAGGTAAAACTTATACTATTATCATTGGCATTCATTCAAGGAATAAGCTAATAGACAGGCTTTTGTGTTATATCCAGATAAATAAATCAATTAAGAAAGGAATATTTGAGAGTATATATCAAGTACTATGTTCTGTGCTTAGCAATGATAGAAGACTTCATGCTATCTCATTTAATTTTAAACCCCTTGGAGTTGTCATAGACTTCTAGGCTCTCCATCATGTTGCTCTCTCCGCCCCCCTTTATAACACTTCTCTTTATCCTTTGGGATGTAATTCAAGCACCTTCTCCTTTAGGTAACTTTTCAAACCCACTTCAACTTGCTTGAGAGGTGCTTATCTGTGCTTCCTCACAGTGCTGTGCTTCCCCCTACATTGTGGTAATCATTTCTTTCCTGCTGATACGTCTATGAGTTCCTCAAGCCTTGGTTGCCTGGGTTCCAGAGTACCCTTGTCCCTGCCAGGGTCTTGTCACATGCATGACACCTTCTCTGGGTGACTGTCTACCCCATAAACCTCTGCGTGGAAGTTTCTCACACAGAAGAGGTTATTTTACTATAAAGTGAACACAACCCATCCATAGTTGATTGACAAGAAGAGATCTACCAATGATGACGGCCAGTCTGTGGGTTGGCCTAAAACACATATTAGTATGAATGCTTTTCAGAGGGTCTAACAAGCTAGTTGGGTTAATTAGATCCTTTCTCAGAAAATATGACACAGAGGAGAGAATAGCTGAGCCCTATTAATGCCTAATCTCTGAAGTGAATTTAGGTTAATATTTACTACTGTTGACGGGATGGAAAGAAAATTCTATTAGTAAAGCAACTTGACCAATTTGACCCTTAGTTTTTTATCAAAGCTATCCTTGACCCCTAGGTTAGATAAGGTCCATAGTCCTATGCACTCATGTTAAGTTTCACCATTTTGAACTACATATTTATTTACATTATTAATATCTTCCTCTCCTAAAAAGCTCCTAAAAAAGGAAGAGGTGGATTTGTATCTCCATGGTAGGCACTCAGAAGGACATACAGCTGAATTAATGTTGAATGAACCATGATTTGTATGATTCTTCTCCAAACAGCAGGCAAACCTCAGCCTCCTAAATTTTACTTAAAATGAGGATCTCTCTGCTTAGATCAATTTTAAAAACAAATGTTGAAATATTGCTATAAATTAAGCCCTAGGTCATAGGGTTTCTTCTTCCACTGGTCTTCATGGATATTCTAAGCCAAACATCCATGAATTCAGAACATTTTATTATATTTTTATTTTTAAATTCTCTTAAAGATTTTATATATTTATGTATTTATGTATTTATTTATTTATTTGAAAGAGAGAGAGAGAGTGCAAGCAGGAGCTGGGAGGGCTGGAAGAAGGGCAGAGGGAGGTAAAAAAAGAATCTGCCATAGACTCTTCACTGAGAATGGACCCAGAGGTGAAGTTATATCCCAGGACCCTGAGATCATGACCTGAGCTAAAATCAAGAGGCAGATGCTCAACCAACTGAGTTACCCAGATGACCCTTTATTATATTTTTAATGCAGAAGATCAGCTCTCTTTAGTTGTATGCATTATGTGTTTAAAAAAAAGAAAGAGGGACGCCTGGGTGGCTCAGTTGGTTAAGCCACTGCCTTCGGCTCAGGTCATGATCCTGGAGACCCGGGATCGAGTCCCACATTGGGCTCCCTGCTCGGCGGGAAGCCTGCTTCTCCCTCTCTCACTCCCCCTGCTTGTGCTCCCTCTCTGGCTGTGTTTCTCTCTGTCAAATAAATAAAATCTTTAAAAAAAAAAATAAATAAATAAAAATAAAAAAAAGAAAGAAAAAGAAAAAGAAATGTAGACTAAAACTGAAAAAAGAAAATTAATATTTCCAAGAGCAACAAGTATAAAGTACTATGAAAGCCAGAAGAATGAGTGCAATATTCCTATGCAAGTGATTAGATAAAGCTTAATACTAGATCAAGTGATATTTTAACCAAAAAACTACTTTCTGCTGTAAATAAAGTAACTAAGTCATCTCTAATTCATCACAGGAGCTACTATAGTCTCACCTAATAAGTGTACAGGAAATGCTGTTGACTGAGAAGTTAGAAATTGAGTGTGATCTTGTTTTGTTTTTGTTTTTGTTTCTTTTCTTTTCTTTGCTAAGAGGTGATAGGATGTTAGAACTTTAAGGAGCTGGAAAAACTATTGAGTCTAATTTTCTAGGTTTATAATTTAGAATAAACTTCCAGAGAATTCATTATTTGCCAAGTTAGAGAAAATTAAATTATTTTACATAATGATAAGTATTTTCTTTCTTTCTTTCTTTCTTTCTTTTTTTAAATATTTTTTTAAAGATTTTATTTATTTATTTGACAGACAGAAATACAGCTAGAGAGGGAACACAAGCAGGGGGAGTGAGAGAGGGAGAAGCAGGCTTCCTGCTGAGCAGGGAGCCCGATGTGGGGCTTGATCCCCGGTCTCCAGGATCATGACCTGAGTTGAAGGCAGTTGCTTAACCAACTGAGCCACCCAGGCGCCTTTCTTTCTTTCTTTCTTTCTTTCTTTCTTTCTTTCTTTCTTTCTTTCTTTCTTTCTTCCTTCCTTCCTTCCTTCCTTCCTTCCTTCCTTCCTTCCTTTCTTTCATTCTTTTTCTCTCTCTTTCTTTCTTCTTTTTATTTCTTTTTTAGATTTTAGTTTTAAGTAATCTTCACACCTAACGTGGGGCTTGAACACACAATGCCAAGATCAATAATCATATGCTCCACATACTGTGCCAACAAAGCACCCCTATATAATAATAAGTATTCTGAAGAAAATACACCAGAAAGTGAGATAGATTATTCAATGAGGCCAAAAAACAAAAACAAAAACAAAAACAAAAAACTGCAGAACAGGTGGTGGCTGAATGTCCTTTGTATTGAGAGCAGAGTTACAAGGAAGATCTCGCTACATCTTTATCCAGGGCAAAAGCATTCAGGTAGAGACTGTATAACACATGCAAAGGTCCTGAGGTTGATATGAATTCAAACTACTTAAGGAACAAAGAGGTAGTCAGAGAGATTGGATCACTGTAGGTGAGAGTGAAAGTAGCAAAAGGAGAGGTGGATGGGTGACCCAAGAAGGGTTTGTGACTGTGGCAAGGCATTTGAGTCTTATTTCAAATTGGATGAAAAGTTATTGGAGGTTGCTGTATACTCGTGTACATGTAGAAAGACCAGTGTTTTTATACACTTATAAATGTTTATTAAGCATCTCCTGTAAAAAGTCAGCAACTGCTTATAACCATTGCAATCAAACATGATTTAGACAAGGCCCTTGCCTTCTAAAACTTCATAAATCTATCAGAGAAACATATAAAAACGATGTACTTATAGCAGAATGTCATCTCTGCTGTAGTAGGGACAGACCACACTGTTAACCTTATGGGTACAGGAACATTCTCTCACACTGTGTCTGGCACATAGTAGATGCTCAGTGAATGTCTTTGGAAGGAAGTGAGTAGGGAGGGAAGATGGTCAATCCCTGGAATAGATTCTGTATCTAGGAACAAAGTGTCTCACACTCGGTGTTCCTATTTGCTTTTTTTTTTCTTTTTAAGATTTTATTTATTTGACAGAGAGAAATACAGCCAGAGAGGGAACACAAGCAGGGGGAGTGGGAGAGGGAGAAGCAGGCTTCCCACTGAGCAGGAAGCCCGATGTGGGGCTCGATCCCGGGTCTCCAGGATCATGACTTGAGCCGACAGCAGTCGCTTAACCAACTGAGCCACCCAGGCGCCCCTCATATTTGCTTTTGAACACAACTCATTCCATGAAGTGACAGAAAGTTTGTCATCTTCATTTTTCCAAGCATAAATCATTTCTTACAGTTACTGATGTGCATGCTGTGGGAGCATAAGTTCTCATGGTAAGTAGAGAGAAAGTTATCATGGTGTTCCAGGTGGGAGATTGCATCAGCCAGCCGGCGTATCTGGGGCATAGGTGATAGAAATGGAACTCACAAACATAGGGAATTTTCTTGACAGGCTTGTGGAAATGTCAGCTAGCATGATAAGGGCTTCATGGTGAAGAGTATGGGTGATGGCAATAAAGTGAAGGAAGACGGTAGGGAAGTAGGGATCCAGTGAGTGCTGTCACCGAGGAGGGAATGGAAGGCAAGGGAGAAGCCCTGAGTATTACAATGGGAATCTTGGAAACTGAGTACTTGTCCTGAATAGGTAATCAGAGGAAAATAACTATTTATATAGATCTTGAACGCTCTCTTTGAAGAAACCAAATATTGGGAAGGCAGCTCCTTTGTTTGTGAGCAAGTCACTATGATTTTCATTAGGCAGTCACACAATGGAATTATTTACTGTTGTTTCCTCCACTCTCTTCTAGTAACAATTTTGGAATGGCAGCAGCACTCTGGGAGGGAGCTGGAAGGAAGAGTGTTTGTAGAGCTTCAGAAGTAGAAGGGCATCTAAAGATTACCTATTTCAAAGCTTTCATCCCACAGACAAAGCAGCCAACGTTTAGAGAAGGCAAGGACTTGCTAAGATCACTGTTTTTTTCACGGTAGAGCCAGTGACAAGCCAGGGCTCTTGATTCTCAGTCAAAAATGTCTTCTCACAGCAGTGGAGCCTCAGCTGCATTTTTAGGCATGATGATCTAAAGGTGGTTTCGCTTGAGATACAGCAAGGAGTGGTCAGTGAGCTCAAATTCCTTATCCGGCTCATTCTCCAATATCCATGTTTATTGTTCAAGTAGTAAATAACATGAGTTAGGTGAGAAAACAAAAATCCGAGGGGGCCATTCTAATGAATTGTCTTAACTGGCATGTTTTACTTACCATATTGGCAACTCTGCATTCAGTTCAACTCAGGCAAGTCTTAAAAGTTGCCTGGCATGGTATCTATTAGACAGTCATGGTGGGGCTAATGAATGAATCTGTCTTGAGGAGGTGAGAAGCCATGGGATGGGCAAGAGATTTGGCATTAAAATACCAGTGTTCTAAGCTTAGCTCTACTCCTTATAAATCATTCAAACATGGGGGAACACAGGAACTTCTTTGTGCCTCTGTCCCTTTGAGCATAAGATAATTTTAATGATCTTAAAGAATTGTTATAATGATTGGTTATCATTTATAAAATGATAAACTATATACACATATATGTATACACACATGTATTTAGGATAGTCACTAGTAGATTTAAAATATTATTTTATGATCATTGTAAAAACTATTAATTAAACATATTAATAATATTAAACATTAATTATGTTTAATTAATAGTTTTAATATATTATTGATAAACATATTAGTTTATGATCATTATAACAACTGAAACGCTGGGATAGTACCCATGTAGGCAATAGAGTTTGGGGATTCATCGACTTTGGGGATTCACAGAGTAAGCTTTCAAGTTATAAAGATCTACATTCCTGGTTCTCTCCCTTGTCAACTATTTGAGCACTGAATGAGTGACCTAGCAATGCCAGATTTTCCTTATTATTAAGAAAACAGGAAGGGAGGGATGAGAATGCCATGAATCTCAAGTTAGTTAGCCATGTAAAAATTTGGTACTTCTGGCTCAGTTGATGTTAGCTCTGGTTATTAGCCTCATTGTTATTGCTCATAATGTAGCTGTGCAGACATGATACCTTCTGAGATTGGGTGGTATCAGAAAAAAGGGTTACTTGGAGACAAAGTTTCACTCTCTGGCTTTGCTTTTTTCACTTTTAATCATGACTTATGTTTTTCTGTAAGAAAGCTAGTTAATGAAGAAAGGGCTAAGGGATCATTGTAGGTGGCTCAGGGATTGTGACCAAGTCACACACAATCACCGATGAAGAAATAAGATTATTTGATGGGATTTGTCATATATCAACAGTCATGTGTCACTCTGAAGGCAATGTATGAGTACTACATTAGTCTCATCTCTCCATAATGACTAATTACAAAAGAAAAACACATTATCACCTGCCAGATATTATAGTACTATTCTAGATCTATGGTTATATTCAGGGGGGAAAGAGAGTACCTCCTCTCTGTTCTCACAAGAGGAAACAGAATGGACAACACTCCAAACTAGATAAGAAAAGAGCTGAAATTGAAATTTAGGATTCTACCAAGACCTTTTCATTGGATAGGGCTAACTTTATGTTTTTCTGTTTTCTTAAACATTAAATACTAACTGTGATTGGGTCTCACAAATAAATATTTAATTCATACATACACCTTCTTTTTGAAGAAATTTCATGAAAGTTGTTCATTCACACACTGAATCCAGGATCAGGAGCATTGCTGCAGGATGGAGCTATCATCATTTATCTACTAAGAAGGACATGAACACAGAAAAAACCTAGGACTGATACCAATTTCAGGGGAGAAAAAAAGTCTGAATTAATAATTACTATGTACCATGTCCCAGATGAATCCCCTGTACCAAGAACCATTTCCCTCAGTAGAAAGGAAATAGGATATGTGGGAAAGAACCTGTTTTGTTTTGTTTTGTTTTATTTTTTAAGATTCCATCCATTTATTTGACAGAGAGAGAGATCACAAGTAGGCAGAGGGCCAGGCAGAGAGAGAGGGAGAAGCAGGCTCCCCACGGAGCAGAGAGCCCGATGTGGGCCTTGATCCCAGGACCCTGGGATCATGACCTGAGCCGAAGGCAGAGGCTTTAACCACTGAGCCACCCAGGGGCCCAGAACCTGGGTTTTAATGCCAGAGAAACCTGGATTATGTATCTTGTTTCATCACTGATTATTTGTGGAATTCTTGGAGCCTCGGTTTCCCCATCTATAACATCAGATAATACCTACTTTATAAGACTGTTCCAAAGATTAAATAGAATATAAAATTAAGAAGTACAATAGTGAGTATTAAATGAATACTGGTCATGTTCTCTTCCCTTTTCCTTAGTTCTTAGGGATTCATAGTTCTAAAATCCACCTTCCCTCTCCTGGCAGGGCTTGTTTTCCTTGAGAGCAGCCCACAGGCAGCATTCCTTGCAAATGCATGCTTTGAACTGCTTAGTAATCCCCTACAGTGACATGAACCATGGCAGTCTTTGACTCCCATTATCATGACTATGATCACCAATAGCTGTTTGGCTTCTGTTCAACTTGTGTTCTTATTTATGATGATCTCTTTAATTCTGTACTCAAGGGAAAGATGCCTTCCCCACTAAACACATCAGTTGGGAAAGACATGCAAAATGTTAGTGTCAAAAGTAACTACAAAAGAGTAAATACTACTTAACTTTCACTTGAGAGAGGAGAAACCAGACTCAGAAGCCACACATAGAGAATTTTAAGCATTCCACAGTAAATTTTACAAATATAAAATTTCACCTTATTGTATTGATTGAATTTCCAGAGACTGGCTCTGTACAGTGGTAAGAAAATTACTAGAACTAGAGGAAATGTTCTGAAATTGGAGTAAGAACAAATTAAGAACAAATTAAATGATTTAGAACCACCAAATTTTATGCTTGGAAGGGAACCTCATAATCATCAAACTCAATGGTGGGCAAAATTCCAACCCCAATCAAAATAACCATTCCTTAGAAAAACTGGAACAAATTTTCTAGGCCCTATGTGTTTCATAAGATTTTTAAAGATCTACTTTTACTTCCATGATATTTAAAACAATATAAGAATAGTGCACGCCATTTGAATGACAATATCAACATAAAATATCTCAAGATTTTAGTATCAAAGTGTTCACTTATCTTTACAATTACATTGTACAAAGATTAAATCATAGTATTTTAAAATATGATTGCAGTATGTATTTATGAAAAATTGGGTTCATGGGGTGTGGAGAGTTTGGATTTTCATTTTCATTTTAAAAACTACCAACTGTATTATTCAAGTATTAAAAACATGGTTTTAAAACATATAGTCTACTGATTACTAAGTGGGCAAATTTGGGAGATTTTTCTTACATTTATAAAAAATTAGTATCCTTATTTATAAAGTAGAAGTAGTAATAGCCTTACAGACTGATATTTAATTTAGGTATTTAGCTTGTGATCTCAGGTAGGACGTGTGCAATGAACTTGATTTACCCTTTCACTTCTTTCGAACTCTTAAACACCTCTTGAGGCCATCAACACCATGCATCAATATGTAATTAAATAAGACGAATAATGGACATGCTTTGCTGCTAATAAAATAAGTGTAAAATCATTTCTGTATTAAATGATTTGAATGTAGATCATCTCAGGAGAAACATCTCTATAATAGGTGATAAGCACAGGTGTAATATTTAGGGAACTAACTTCCTTAGGACAATTTTCTGGTCTAACTTGAAGGGGAGAAACCCAAAACTGTCCCCATGCTAGTAGAATAACCCTTTGATTCTATCTTCTGTAGGCAAAGCACCATCCAGAAGTAAACTATACCACCCATAGTTAAAGATGTGTAAAATTAAGCATGTTGTTTTTGATACTATGTTATTGAGTTTAGGATAAGTCCTTGGTAATCTTTCACCAAAAACTGACAGCCTTCCCCAAATTCACCTTCTCTTTTCTCCTTATTGGATATTATTTGTCCCCTCTTAAAGTACTGAAATATAACAGAAATTTGATTGCCATCCAATTATTGTGCCTGTCACTGAATTTCCTGGCCTGATTGAAGGTCAACCCTATATTTTATGGCCCTGCCAAATTCATTCCTTCTCCTGGAATCTTGCTCCTAAATCTCCCATTTAATGTAAAGGCAGTGGGTAGGTGACATGATAAGAAGACTCTAAATACTGCAAACTAACATTCATTCATTCACCAAATAATTATTGAATCTATAAATTTTCAGGGTCATTTTGAGGATTAAGTGACTGAAGAGTTAGAATGCCTAGTACGGTCCCCAGAATGCAGAGCAGACATCCTTAATTATAAGATGTTTGCTCTAATTTATCTTCATTCAACTCTGGAGCCTTTATAAATCTCTGTAGGAATTTAGTATACAATTTATCTCTTTCTTAGCTACCTAAATTATAACATGATAAGAAATTGTGGATGTTGAGAGTGGTAGGGGAAATATTTAGTAGGGTTCAAATCATTAACAGGAATGGATGAGATGGGAAGGTGCCAGATTTGGGCAGATGTGATCTATGTTGAGATAAAGTCTTAATCCTGAAAGACAGAAGGGTAGAGATACAGGCCAAAATTGTAGCCACATTGTAAATAAGTGGTCTGAAAAATTGAAATCATCCTTTAGAGAATGTCCAGATCCTCTTAAAGGACTTTCTCGAGACAGGCCTGAGGCTGGCAAGGAAGAGTCTGGAAGAGAATCAACTCACATGTGATAAACAGATAAAGAAAGATGGGGCATGGAAGTGATAATGGTTAGAAGAGTCTGACCAAGGAGACAGAAGAAAATCCAATTGCATAATCCAAGGTGACAGCATCCAGCCATGTCTGTGCTCTGTAGGCTGAGTGTCTGAGAAGGGGAGTCTGGAGCAGGCAGAGAGTAACTAGTTTAAAGATTTATTGTAAACAGAGATTGTCCAAACTGATTCATATCATTCTATGAGCCCAAATGGCTAATGCTAAATGTTTCTTGTCTTTCATCTCCCTTAATATCACCTTCTTGGTGTTCCTGCTGTCAATAGACATGCATTATTTGAGTATATTAATTGAGTAAATTCAGGAAAAAAACAGATGAAGTATGAGACCAAGAATCCGTGTCTGTGTCAACTTTGTCTCATCTCAGTGACTTTGTAGACACTTGAACTCAGTTGGTTCTTCATACAATACAGTGGATAAGGTATGATGACAGTGTATTAGGCTTGATTTTGAAAAACAATCTTTTTTTTAAAGATTTTATTTATTTAGGAGAGAGGGAGGGGCACAGGGAGAAGCAGCCTCCCTCTGAGTAGGGAACCTAATGTGGGGCTTAAACTCCAGGACCCTGGGATCATGACCTGAGCTGAAGTCAGATACTTAACTAACTAAGCCATCCAGGTGCCTCGATAAGCAACCTTGACCTTTTTTCTGTATCCAAAGATGTTCTATATTCACAACTGTGAAAATAATGCAATTAGTTTAGTCATATCCATTCCCCAAAATGATTTCAAATCTTCTAAGTCATTCTATGAATCAAAGTATGTATATGTATCTATCTATATCTATATCTAGCTAGCTAGATACAGATATAGTTTTATGTTTATTTTTAATGAAAAATAAAAAAATGAAAAATTATATTGTCATGTTTAATCGCTATGCTCTTTTACAGAGATTCATTCTGATTGATGCACAGCAGTTTGCAAAAGTCAACTCCACCTTCAAGTGGTAATAATTTCTACCACTGAAGACATTCATTATAGGATGAGTTGGGAAACGTTGTGAACACTTTCAGTGGTGAGTTATAGAAGAGGTGAATCTAAGTCTGAGCAAAAATGTTTATTATTTCTGTGGAAACAGCCACGTGATATTTGATTTTATGGACTCATCTTGTACATCTCTCATTTCCTCTTTTAATTGACACCTTGATTTTTTTTTATGTGCCATAGAGCTGACTTGATTCTACATAAAACAAAGAGAACATGTCAAAGAATAAAGTAACCGATTTTAACGTCATTACTTTATCTCATATCACTGCTTAATCTGTGAGTTAACTCAGAAGAATCTACATGTTTGGGGATTAATTGCAATATTTTGTTTTTCTTCCTACTTCAGCATTTATAGAGACTCCTTCATGAACATTATTCCATTTGATCCTCAAAAGCATTGTAGGAGACAAAGATTTTCAATCTGTTTTAAATATAGTTTGAATTCAGGTAATTTAAGTGATGTGCACAAGTCATGAAAAAAAGTAAAGTTTTGGTTAAAATTCATTTCATGAAAGATCTCTTTTCACTCCACTATTTGAGGTTCTAAAATATTCATCTGCCATAAAAATCAACATTATTATAAAAGACCAAGTCTAAAAATCCAGGAGAAAAGAAATCTAAGATTCGAATACCAGATGGTAGGGTAAGTGTGTGTGTGTGTGTGTGCGTGTGTGTGTGTGAGTGTGTGTGTGTGTGTGTGTGTGTACACGTGTGAGTGAGTTTGTGTATGCCTACTGGATGGAGAATACAGGTATCTTAGATTAAATGTACTGATAATATTCTTAAGATTGTGACATATAAACCTTTGGGAATGAGATAAGGAAATAAATAATATGGCCATTATCGACTCTGTCTCAGAACCAAGTAAGGATAGGATTTTAAAAATATATATCTGGTTAAGCTACTGTCTCCCTCCATAAATCTCTGTTATTATTGATGCTCCTGTTCCTGACTTTTTTCATACAATAATGCCTCCCCTTTCTTTGGCTAATTCCTACTCCACTCTTTTTCTTAAAAGACTGCAGTTTAAAGCTCATCTCTTTCAAGAACTTTTTTACTTTTCAAAATGCATACACTGAGCTTTCCTTGTCTCAATTCTAATGGCTTACTACTTCATGGCATTAGTGCTTAATTATTCTAAGGTTATGTTTCATTTATCAATTTTATTTCATTCAGGAAATAATTACTGAATGGCTACGATGTGGAGTTAGACACAATCCCTACCCTCCACCTTAACCCCACTTGAATAACAAAATGTTTAAAGTCAGAATAAAAATGTCGTACTTTCTAATCACAGTACCAACACAAAGCTTTCACAAATTTGAAAATATAATTATTGCATCATTGATTAATTATAATGGTCTCTGTTACCTTTATTAAATTAATAAAATATAAGGAAACTTATATGAGAAGAACTTGTTTAATGAGTAGTTGTAGTTGAGTTATAATTGATATAAAAATAACTATAAAAACTGAGACTATTGAAAGAAATTGAAGACATCTGTTCTCCTAGGGTTAAATGTGTCTCTTAAGATAAAATATTATCATGTAATTAGTTTGTTCATCAATGATTTTTTTTTGGGGGGGGCACAGATCAAGTATTTTAGCCTCCTTTGCTTTTAGATTATCAATTGTGAATGTAGCTATAAAATTAACATGACCTTGTGTGTATGAGAGTGTATGTATATGTGTGCATAAATTCAGCTAAAAAAAAATTCTTGAAGAACTGCTCCTAAAGAGAGATATCATGGCAATTTTTTTTCAAATCACACGGGTGCATTTTAGTAAACAGTCATGATATTTTAATGTCTAAAACCTTTTCAGATTTAAACATCAAGAACCCAGAATGGATTTCAAAAATTCTTTGCATTAGTGATTTGCCTTATCTCCTACAAAAAGACTGCTATGCTTTAGACGTTGAAAAATAAAGAGGAATAATTCTAGCCATTTGGTTGCCTGGGTGCTGTGGATACATGGCAGAGAAGAAGAGTTATAAAATAAATGTAGTTACATAATTCCACTGGGATAGAATGTGCCCCAATGTACAACTTCAAATTCCATTTGCATTTAAAAGAAGCACACTCTACAATAATTTTCTCTTTGAACACTGTTAAATGTGAATTTATTTTACATAACTCCCGTGGGACACTTTCCTGGTAGCAGTTGAACACATTTTCTTGCTCTAATGTTGAAGCCAATTTCTTGAGCAAGTTGTGCCAAAATACCTATCAAAATTATTTTGAGGTGTAAAAATATTGTGTCACCTGTTTCTAATTCTAAAACAGTCCAAGTTCTATTTTATTTAAAAGTTTTTGCCAAAATATTCAATCAAGAGAAAAATAAAATAATTAGATAAAACTACCACCATTTATAGACTGAAAGAATTTTAAGTGCATACACAGGAGAATTGCAAATGTTTCTGTTTGTGGATGATATTTCCATTGTCTGAGATTCTATCGCACCCGTATTCATAAGAAAATATATAATTAAAATGCCACACATGTGACTGGATTTTGGTAATAGAGAAATAGAACAATATCATTTTTCAGCTAAAAAGTATACTCAAAATTTACCCTTCTGTGTTTTGTTTTGTTTTGTTTTGTTTTAGAGATGGGGAAAACAAGGCCTAGAGACATTTACTTTTTCTCACCTGTTACATGGCAAATAGAGATCAAATTCTGATCTTCTGCCTGCTATTTTCTTTTTTTAAAAATATTTTATTTATTTATTTGACAGAGAGAAATACAGCCAGAGAGGGAACACAAGCAGGGGAAATGAGAGAGGGATAAGCAGGTCTCCCGCCGAGCAGGGAGCCTGATGTGGGGCTCGATCCCGGTCTTTGGGATCATGACCTGAGCCGGAGGCAGTCGCTTAACCAACTGAGCCACCCAGGTGTCCCCTGCCTGCTATTTTCAAACTCTTTTCATTACTGGACAGTGTCCTTCTGGGTCAGAATACAGGTGCTTCCATGTGGATAGCTAGTGTTCTGACACATTACCATGAAATTGTCCTGCCAAATCTGTGAGTTAATTTTCACTAGTTCTAGCTCAGGCATCTTTTTTTTTTTTTTTCCCTTTAAGATTTTACTAATTTGGGGCTCCATGGGTTAAAGCTTCTGCCTTCAGCTCAGGTCCTGGGATTGAGCCCCATATCAGGCTCTCTTCTCAACAGGGAACCTGCTTCCCCCTCTCTCCCTGCCTGTTTCTCTGCCTATCTGTGATATCTCTCTCTCTCTCAAATAAATAAATAAAATCTTAAAAAAACTAGATTTTATTTATTTGACAGAGAGAAACACAGCTAGAGAGGGAACGCAAGCAGGAGGAGTGAGAGAGGGAAAAGCATGCCTGCTGCTAAGCAGGGAGCCTGATGTGGGACTTGATCCTGGGATTTCAGGATCGTGGCCTGAGCAGAAGGCAGACAGTTAATGACTGAGCCACCCAGGTGCCCCTAGCTCAGGCATCTTTACTTTAGCCCTCTCTTAAGAACTTTTTGTGGCTCTCTGGGCTTGCCCAGGACTTGATGGGGGCAACTTACCTGTTGGCATAGGAGAAAATCATGGATTTTAGAGTTGAGTAGATCTTACCTTTCACCCCAATTCCACCACACCCTACATCAGAGTTATGTCCATTAGAGAAAATGGAATACAAAAAGAGAAAAGAAAAAAGAAAAAAAAAGAAAAGAGCATGAAATAACTTTTCTTGGGGGGAATATCCATATCTCTGCAAATGTACCAAATGTACCAGACTCTCAAAATCATGTCTTGATGCAGCTCATAATGAGTGTTTGATATAAGTACCTACTATGAAACAAACTGAGGGTTGCTGGAGGAGAGGGGATTAGGAGAGATGAGGTGCCTGGAGGATGGACACTGGGGCACGTATATGCTACGGTGAGTGCTGTGAATTATGTAATACTGATGAATCACAGAGTGGTTCCCCTGAAACAAATAATACATTATATGTTAATTTCAGAAAAGGAAGTAAAAATATTTTAATTATCAAGGCAAATTGAATGCAAAAGGATTCACAGATGAGAGTAATGATTAATTTGTGTGAAATGGGTAAAAAGTAAAAAATGATAACATCTAGGGGGTGAACAGACTTTAAGGTGACCCTAAGACCCTAATGATGCCTACTTCTTGGAGTCCACATTATATAGAAAACCTTCCGCTAGAGTTTGAGTGGAACTTGTGATTTGTAGCTCACCAATAGAATGTGGTAACACTGGAAAAAAAGTACATATTATTATTAATAAACTTAACATGATTCACTAGTATGGAATTATTGCCAAACAAGGCTAGTGTATGGATGAACACATTAATGGAGATATGTGCGTGGACAGGTGAACTGCTATTCTACCCCTTTATGGACAATCAGTCCACTTTTAACTTTAGTTCTGTGTATATGATAAGGCTTTATAAAGAATATAGAGATATTTGGGCATACTATTTCTTTTCTTCTCAACCACAATAGGGGTTCTTTCAAATGACTTGCTAAAGGTTCATTAGTCCTTATATCTTTTGCATCAAATATATAACCTCGGCTTTCTTATTTTTTTTTTTTAATTAAAAAAGAAGACTTCACCACTGACAGGCTTGCTGTGAAAATACATGATGACAAAACTGTGAGCAAAGATTCTGATATATGGTTTATATTCCTTCAAAAATATTCTCCTCTACTCTTGCCTTAGTGTTATGCCTGCCTTCCAGGATACAGTTCCCAATCTCTATTTTTCTGGCCATACTCTTTGCTATTTTGAGAATAATCTGCTTTCTGAACAATTCCATCCAAACTTTACTCTATTACAGATAATACCTAGCTAATCTGAAAGTCTGCATTCTGGTCTCTGCAGACTTTAAATGTCCAGGCTGTGTGGCACCTGGGTGGCTTCTGCCTTCAGTTCAGGTCATGATCTCAAGGTCCTGGGATTGAGCCCCGCTTGGGCCTCTGCTCAGCAGTGAGCCTGCTTCCCCTTCTTTCTCTGTCTGCCTCTCTACCTCTTTGTGATCTCTCTCTTTGTCAAATAAATAAATAAAGTCTTTAAACAAAAAACAAGTAAATAAATAAATAAATTTCCAGGCTCAGAAAATAAAAATTAGAAGCAACTATGAATGTAATAAAAGTTCAGTTTTACACTGATTGGTTGAACTTTTACTAATATTTTGTTAAGCATTAAACTCATCTTGCTTTATTTAATCTTCAGGCTATTCTAAGGAGGTAGTTATTATAACCATCTTCATTTGGGAAATCAGGAAAATGAGGTTCAGAAGGTTAGTCACTTGTCTCAAAAACATAGGTAGTAAATAGCAGAGCTGAGAATTTGACCTCTTCTGTGTGATCTACTGACATGGATTGAATAGGCAGCTATTTGAGGAGATATCATCCTTTTTTTTTTTTTTTTTAAAGTTTATAAATATATATATTTATTTTTTTTATTGTTACTAAATTTTTTTTTCCAGTGTTTCAAGATTCATTCCCCATTCCCCACACCCAGTGCTCCCCGCTTTAGGTGTCCCCAGTACCCACCACCAGGCTCTCCCATCCCTCCACCCCCCTCCCTCCAAGTCCCTCAGTTTGTTTCT